>JBCNJP010000011.1:7199846-7228761 GCA_039602395.1 Deinandra increscens subsp. villosa | reverse complement strand
ATAGTTACACTTTTCCATAAATCTATGGAGAATTGCTTTTGTTGATTCTTTCAAAAGACTCTGTCAAAAGACTACGGTTGCCTCCATGTGTTGGCAAGAATGGTATGTCGTATATGATTCATTATTAGACTGGATAATAGATGTGGCAGTGTCCTAAGGTGACATCCTCCCAAACCAAGAGGTTGTGAGTTTTAATACGGTAAAGCGCAGGTTGTGCTGGTTTTCTCATAAAAATATTTCTAGGTGTTGCCTTTAAAAAAGTAGAGAGGGCAGTTTTAAGCCATTTGGTTGATCCACTCATGTCTTATTTAAAAAGGACCAACTTAAAAAGATTTAGCTAAAACATGAAAATGTAAAATGGTTTGAAATTCGTTTAAAAGTTTTTCTTTAATATATATATATATATATATATATATATATATATATATATATATATATATATAGGGTTAGGTTCAAATGAGAACTTTTTCTTTTGAGAACTTTTGAGAACCAATTTGGGCCACTAATTTTCAAGGGGGGAGCATTCAAATTCATGGGGGGGTTTTCCATATATATAAACTAGTGGCTAAGATTAGTTCTTTTTAGTTCTCAAACCCAATTAGTTCTCAAATGATCCTCTCCCTATATATATATATATATATATGGTAAGGATCCTGCGAAAACTCTTTTTTTTACGAAAACCTAAAAACTAACACTAAAACCTTTATAACTTTTACATATGTTAATATTTTTCTATGAAACTTGCACCAAAAATCTTAAAATTCTATTGTCTTTGATTCTGGAAAAGAAATTGATATTATCAAAAAAAAAAAATTAGTGCACATGTGTATTATTAGTGCACATGTGCACCATTTTCATTAGTACTACACAAATGAGAATTGTCATGCGAAAACATATTGTTTAGGTTAAAAACATTTAAAAAAACTAAAATATTCATAGAACTAATGATAATTCTACATATGTACTATAACTATTAGTTATAGTGCACATGTGTAGCATAAAATTTAAAATTTTTAAAACGTTAAATATATTTTCAGAGTTAATGATAACACAATTATAAGATTTATGGTGCAATTTCTCTTTTAAAATATTAATGTATACGACACATATAAAGTGCTTTATTATTAGTGCACATGTGCACTAATAAAAAACCACGAAAAACTAACAAAATTATAACGTATTTGATGCGATTTTTCTAAAAAAAACATTAACGCATACTATATGTATGAGTTTTATTATTAGTGCACATGTGCACTAATAAAAAAACGACGAGACGTTAAAGTTTTTTTTAATTGTTTTCCAGAATTAAAGAACTCATAATTCTAAGGTTTTTGGCGTAATTTTTAAAAAAAAAAATATGATCGTATGAAAAAGTTATGAAGGTTTTAGTATTAGTTTTTAGGTTTTCGCAAAAAGATGTGGTTTTTACATGATCCTTACCCTATATATATATATATATATAGTGAAAAGTTCATTGTAGACACCCCCATAAGTGTAGACAGGACCATTAGATCTCTTGATCTAATGGTTGTGATTAATTTTCTTTTTTCTTTTTTTCTTTTTTCTCATTAACTAGAAACTTTCACATGTGAAAAAGAGCTAAATTTCATAGTAATTCATCATATAGTTTTCATTCTAAGCTCAAAAAATTCAGCATGTCATGACGAGATTATTTAATATTTTGTGATTAGGTAATGTAACACTGTGTTGCTAGACTCGGCGTGGCAATATTCAATACTATTCTTCGTGAGTCAGCTCATGAAATGCCAACTGATCCTGTTCAGATCCTATTGTTGAATCCAAATTTTTGCCTATTCCAGGTGGTGCTCTAATCTTTTCCTCTGGGCTCAACTCAAAAAGGCAGTATGTAACTAAACTGACATTTTAGCTGAAATATATAGATAAAAAAATCAATCCCGGTTGCTATATTTTGAGGAAATGATTTCCATCCACTGTTTACAAATGGGTCAATCCAAGTTATGTTTGGGTAAAATAAAAAACTTAGCGTAATTAATCGGGCTATCGACAAAGTGTACCATAAAACCTATATTTTAGTTTATGTGATTAGATTAGAGATCAGATTTGTTGTATTTTGTAAAAGAAAATATGGATATAGTTGCTAGTTGAATGCTAGCAGTATCTAAACTGATATGTTCGTATCAATTGATTTTATAGAGAAATGGAATTGATTGATTTTACTATTAGTATATTTATGCAAATCCATCATTTGTGCACCATTTAAATTAGAATGAATTGCTATGTTAGTGAATTGTAAAACTTGCTGCCAATTGTTACTAACCTTTTGTATTCTTTGCTTTCTAATTTCTTAGTCAGTACTTGAACTTCTATTTACTGGTTACAATTAGATGCTTGATACTGATCACTGCTTCTGCAATAACAAAAAGGATTATATCACTTAAAAGATTGGACCTGAATCTTTTTCTTTCTACAGATAAAGTAAGTGCAATGAGTTATATATTTGTTTTGCATTACTTATTGCTCATCTTTCAGTGTTACTTAATAGTGTTTGAAGTTTGTTTAGTTCGCTAGCCGCCCGCGGGGGTTTAAACCATTTTAATCATTTTATGTGGCGTATAGGGTGTTTCAATTTTGAAGATATTTTCATTTTTGGGGATTGTGTAATTAGGCTATTCGTAGTGGTTAAGCACCTCCCTTGGGCGTTTTCCGTCATGTGGCAGATGACTTGGCAAGGGGCTTGATCACATAATGTGGTGTAGTGGTTAAAGCCCCATCATCATTACATTTCCTCCCCTCTTCTGGCGTGAAATATCTCATGCTACCCAACCATTTTCAATTTTTGCGCCCCACCGTAGTGGGCATCGGGGCGCTAACAGGTGCAGAAGGGGCGTGAAAAGTGCCTTTCAAGGCCACTACGGATAGCCTTAAGTGTATAAGGAATTTAACCTTCAATCATTCGGTATTGGTGGTTTGAGCAATGAACTTTGAGACGGAGGCAACCTTCTGAAGCTGGCACACTTCACTGTTATAGTCTCTTGAAAATATTCAGAGAAAGAAGTTGGAATAAGTTTTCTTGATACTGTGATTGAAAAGCTCAGAACTACAAAAGAGGAATCAATCAGTTATCATGTCGGTAGTTTTTAACTCTTTTTTTGTTTAGATATATGATATGGTCATGAAATTAAAAAAAAGAATAAAGAATGCATTTAATTTGAAAACAGAAAGAGAGTAGGAGTATAGCTACCTGATGAACCGATTGTTGTAGGTACACATAAATTGGTTATTAGGAACACTTTCTAATAATGTCGATTCTAACATTGATGTGGATTCAAATGACAAGATTTTTCGAGGTTGGCTACTGTGTGGCGAAAAAGATGCAGAGGATAGGTGAACAATGGAGGAAGTTCTTCCTAAGCTGCTTGATAGCTCATATCTCACTGTCCGTGTGGCAAAAATGCGAGCAATGATTATAATAGAAGGTAATATTGTTTATCTCTGTTTGCAATTTTACTCATGCCATTTCATTCTTCTATCTAACAACTACTTATGCTTCTGACTTTTATACTTAATAATAGCATTTATACTTGATTTTGGTTGACATACTTGCTTACCAAATGGATGTATACCAATTCGTGCTACTGTTGTATAATTCATCATTTAATTTATTTTTATTTTTCACATGTTTGATTCCACTTCATATAAACTTAAGTGTAATATATCAGATAGGTTTTGTATGTACTATCTGAATTAAGAAACTTTATTTATCATTTATTAACATTTGAGTTAGATTTTCATTAGTTTGTGGTTTTGTTGTTTTTATTAGTTTAAGGTTCAGGCTAATCAAGACGTTCTTGGACGATTTCTTTGGTACATGGTAGTAGTTTAGGTTGGCTGCATAATGTTGTTAAATTTCTTCTCTTTTATTATTTAACCATGTTATGTTTTTTTGTTGTGACCAATCACCCACAGTAAATTCAACACTCGGTGGCAATTCATGAGCCTATGAATTATGATAAAAGAAACCAAGGCCACAAGTTTGAACCGAAGGTAAGCTTGAGAATGATAAGCATATAGTTTGGGTGAGTTTTACTCTATTGGAATTGGTTATCTACAACTATTATTTACAAAATCATCAAGAAAATTATGTCACTTAAAGGAAATAAAGGTTGGCTTTTCATATGATATAAAATTTTCTTCAAATTCACCAATTATTATTATATGTTGCAAAATGTAGTGTAACTTTAAATATTGTCTTGAAGTATAGAAAGAGATATATATATATATATATATATATATATATATATATATACATACTAGTGGGGTACCCGCACGTTGCGGCGGGCGATAATTTATAGCGTATTATTTCTCTTTTGTTCGCGCGTTCGGCAAAGACGACAAATCACAACCCGATATACGTTCCTCTTAGCACAATGCAGCATGACGACTATTTATACTGTGATACCTTGTCCTCGTACTTTTTTTGTGGGTGGGTGGGTGGGTGGGTTTGTAATATATACCTCTTAGGTTGGAATGAAAAAGATTTACTTTATAAATCGTTATATACCGCTTACGATTGAAATTACATATTAAGTTTGTATTTTGGAAGTTAGCAAGACTTTCCACACATAAACGAACAGTTACCACTTGAATTAAAAGATGGCCTAATCAATTTAAATACCTTTAATATTCTATTTGCGATATTCTATTTGATAGTAACTACCAATATAATCTAAATACAATTGTAAGGTTAGTTTTTATACCTATATGTTACACGGGTTGGGGTTTAAAAAACTTTTTTATAATAGAAAACAATAATAATATGCTATATGGTAAAAACTGACATAAGATTCATCTTCACATTTAAAATGAGTTGTTTTATTCCTAAAAACAATAATGTCTCGTCTCTTGCTTGACATATCTATCTATATCTATATCTATATCTATATTATTATATATATGAAAAGATTAATCGCCACGTGTCATCACCACAACATTCCTTAAAATCATTTTCCCGCTCAAATCACCCTGTTCTATTATAATTCAATACATAATTTTCAAACAAATTAATGATTATAACACTACTTCTAATTTAATTTTTTTTTGAACGGCGTTTGGAACTACTCCTCAAATCTCTAATACCCGAGTGAGCCTTCCTGAGACGGGATTGCAACCGTCCATACTGATTTTGACAATCCAGGCTTGGCTCACCCAGGAACACCATCAAGGATGAAACTCACCACTTGAGAAAAACCCTCTTGAGTCAGATTTAAAATTGAGACCTCAAGATCCTCAAGCTCTAACCTTTATATCCGTACCATTGGGGAAAATGCTCCTTGGTGATTTTTTTTCTTAATATATTATTCGTAATATTTAGTAATGAGTTAAAAAGTACCAATGATATGCAGATTCAAAATCTTCGAGATAGAGGTCAATTTTACTTGTTGAATCATACTTTGGAGTTGAAGTTAACAATGGGAGAGAACCTTTGTATAGAATAGAAATATTATCGATGCTATAGATATAGATGTTAACATAATTAAAAGTTGTATTAAAAGCTAAATCTTGAAATTAGAGAGATTGATGAATATTTAAACTGAAAAGAATTTTTTTTTTAACTATTTTGAATTTCAGATGAAAAAAGAAATGCGGGAGCATAATATTAATGTTAAATGATAAATTATCATATACCATGAGCTGCAAATTGCTAGTTATGTATTGCCTCACATATATATGATTAGAATTAATACAAAATTAGAAATAATTTGTATCTCATACCTTCTTCAATCTTCTTCACTTATGTAATAGATGTAATGAATTGGAACATTTATGTTACATGGGAACATAGAAAACATAAAAAGAAAAAAAAATAGTGAAACAGGGTAAATTGCAACAATGGAGAACTATGGTAGCACCACCACACATAGAACTTAGGCGCACCTAATCAATAGACAATGACCAACAAAGAGCACTTTTTTTATTATTTAAGTTTATGCTTCTCGACATAAAGCCATCAAAGACAGAACCCTTAGCCGGTGGCACAACAAACCTCAAATGAGACTCAACCATCTCATCAGTGGCGGATCCAGGAAAGAATATCAGGGGTAGCGGGGACTAACGGGAGTTCGGGGGCAGCGCCCCCGAAAAATTTTTTTAGGTAGTTAACGGGCTTTTAATCATATTTTTAAGAGACTTTTGATCATAATTTTAAGTAAAAGCCATAAAATTTATTCCAGGGGTCGCGAAAAATTCGTTTCAGGGGTCGCGAAAAACCGAAAACCTATAAAAAAAAAAAATTGCACGTCGGGGTAAAAGTTCAGGGGTAGCGGGCGCTACCCCTGGGCTCTATGTGGGTCCGCCCCTGCATCTCATATGTTTATCAGTATCAAAACCTAAAAAAAAAAGTTCATATTAAGGTTTTTGAGAAGAAATGTTAATCAACTAACTAACCATCAATATTAGAAGAAAACGTTCAACGTAGCAGAAAGAAGCTCTACAAAGGCATGCGATGAACAGAAAGCAACATATGGAACAAATTCTAAGGGCGCGTTTGGTTGTGGAAAACATGGGGTGTTTTCCATTTCTGTTTTCTAAGAAAACATGGAAAACAGAAAACGCGTTCTAGTGATAGTTTTCTGAAAAAAATTTCCTAGAAAACAGAAAATACAGTTTTCCATTCTTTTAACTAAATTTGGAAAATAGTTTTGCATTGTTTTCCAATTTCCGTTTTCTATTTTTTAAGCCTAAAAGTTTGAGATTAGGGTTGGCCAAAAAAACGCCGCTGCAATCTCCTCCCTGCTCCTCGCCGCAATCTCCTCCCTGCTCCTCCGTCGCGAGCTCCGGCTCATCCGTCGCGAGCTCCGGCTGCTCCGTCGTGCCGCCAAACTCCACCGCTCATCAATCGTCGGTGGATCGATTGAAGACCCACTGTGAACAGCCTCGAATCAGCCTCGATTGAACTGCGGTAATTTTCTGTTAACGTTGAGCTTTGTTGAACTGATAGAAATATCTTCGTTGTTCGATTGTTCGTTGGTTTAATTTGAGTTCTTATCTTCTTCTTGTGTCCTTACGAGGCAATAATTATCTAACTGTAGTTTTGTGAAGCAAAACCTGAAAGAATTAGTTAACCCCTTTTCTTAGGTATGATTGTGGATCCTGCAGGAAGACAATCCTAGTTCTGGTTTTAGATTCATTATATGATTATAACATAACTTTGATGTGAATTTTAGTGTTGTCTGATTTAGTAATTACTTTTTTATGATGGTTCATTTGAGGAATAATGATATGAATTGTAAGGCAAGTAAGTAAGGAGAACAGTAGGTATAAATGAATGCAAAGTTTTGGTACTAAATTCCAGAACTTGTTTTCTTTGAATTGATTCATATTGGGTTTAGGGTTTATTGATTTTGGGTATAAGATTTATGGGTTGTTTTTGCTTATGCAAAATGTTTATGCTGCTGCTTCTGTTAAACTTAATGAGTATGATTTCTCTTTGTTGAACTTAATGTTTAGCTTAGGTAATCATGGGACATTTCCCATTTGACCAATTCTGTGGTAAACTTAATGTATAGATCACAAGGCAAACACAATATCATTGTTCATATGCTATACAGGGAACTGCAGTTTGTCTCATTTCTGTTCAAACAATTTGACATCATATTTCAAACCCAAACCGAAAATTAATGGTACCCATGAAGTTTCAGGTTTGTACAGATCTAGTTTTCCTAGAATTAGACTCCAAGGAAACTCTGTTAAACATGAATCTCGTTCTTTACGTCTCTATTCTTTAATTCTTTAGTGCATTATTTATTTATCTATTATTATATTTTTTTGAGTCCTCATTATTAATTAATTACTTTTTGATCCATCTCAGGTAAACGATACATATTCAAGAACAATCCCTCATTAAATCTACCAGTAAGAGTGCAACCATTGTGAGTAGGCTTCTTCCTTCCTTAATTTATAATTTGCTTTTATATAACTGTTGTTGTCATTAGGCATTTGCAGTTGGTTACTAGACATCCCATGTGTGCATTAGGCATTCTTAGGAGCTTATCTGGTTTCGTCCTACTCTGTTGATTATTTATTTATTTTTTTGCTTACATCTACTGCTGAAATCTACTACCTCATAGCCGGTTAGTCTGCTCTTGGATTGGCTTTGTTGCTTGCCTTGGTTGATTTTTTGTCTGTTTTGTTGTTTATCTTTCTAGTGCCTGTAGAGCTTCTTTTAAATTGATTCATATAGGGTTAGGTAGTGCTCATAGAGCTTTCTTTAAATAAGTTTATATGCTTTTTAGATATTTGTTTTTTTTTCCTCATTTTTTTGGTCTATTTATGTTTGAAACCTTTATTTCCTTCTCTTCTATTTTTAATCATATGGATACCATTGAAGTTGCTTATAGTTGAGTTGTATAGCTCTGTTATCTTTGAGCTTAAAGATCATACAATCACCTGCTATAAATATAAGTGAAACAAATCCAAAGAAAAAAATACTCCCTACCTTAAATACAGGAAAAAGTCAAACTTTTCTTTTGTAAACCTGATTCCAACCTACTGTTTTCTATAACTCTAATCTCCCAATTATTTGTGAAATTTGTGCAAAAAAAACAATAATCAGATAACATAACTATTGCACAATAATATGGGCATAAGTACATATAACTATAAAGAATACTATCTTGGGGTTGGGGTATTTTGGAACCCATTTTGAGTTGGAGAATCTTTGGAAACCGGTCAAAAATGAGGTTTAAAAATTGTTTTTTTTCCTTAATTTTTTTATGGTGGTTCTTTAGGTTATAAACTACTCTTAAATGAAAAAAAATCAAAAAATCGCCTAGTAGATTTTTTTTTAAAAAAATATCAAAAATGTCTAGGTTACACATGTAACTTTTTGCGTAACTGTAAATATACGCATAAAAGTTACAAATGTAACTTTTTTTTTGATATTTTTTTTAAAAAAAATCTACTAGGCGGTTTTTTGATTTTTTTTTCATTTAAGAGTAGTTTATAACCTAAAGAACCACCATAACAAAATTAAGAAAAAAAAACATTTTTTTAACCTCGTTTTTGACCGGTTTCCAAAGATTCTCCAACTCAAGGTGGGTTCCAATTTATCTTTTCCCTACTATCTTGTAGCAAATGAGACAAATACATATAAAAAAAAAATCCTTCTAACTACATAAAATAGAAGACTAATATAGCGCATAGAGAGCCAAATTTAAAACTTGTATGGACCCTATCAAACCAACTCCTTATGAAATAAAAAAACTAAATCACTGATAAAATATGTTGACAAAGAACAATGCTTACATTTTTTTATATGATATCGACAAAGAACAATAGTAATTACCCTTACATCACTCTAAACTCACAAATTAAAACTAAATAACTTAAACCATCGGTACCTTTCTCTAGTCAATAGCATGAACTGAACAAGCTCATCATCCAATTTGATGAAAACCTGAAATTTTAAAGATTGTTGCAATTATATGTCCATAAAAAAAATTATAATCTAAGACATAAACACATAAAGTCATACAGCGTAAAAAAAACTCTAGGTTAAATTCGTTATCTATATTACTAATACCTGAAAACTTTACTAATACCTGAAAACTGCATAAAATTTATGTAGTAAAGTTAACCCACTTTAAGTATAAGATAGTCACACCAGATTACCATTATCTCAACCTGATTATTTTACCTCTTAGCAACCACCCCTAATTAAAAATTATCACCGACACCACTTATAAGCAAATTGAAGAATTAATAACATAGTTTGGGGCATTGTAAGATGCTGCAGAACAGACAAATGAAAACAAAATAAGCAAATTGAAGAATTAATAACATAAAAGGCTGAGCATAACAAAATCCTCATTACTAAGATTTTAATCAATGATACAAACAAAACATGACCTACAATCTTGTACATGTAAATAACAATAACCCGCCTATAGAATTGCACTGACTTTGTTATTTATGAAAAGGCTGAGCATAATACTTAAAAGGAAGTGCTATTAGTATAGATGTTACACAAAAACAGAAGCATCATAGATGGAACAAGAGATTATTAGGAGTTGATCATGGTTAATAATAACTTACAATCAAGTGATTTTAGCACATCATGAGTGTAGATGTGCCAACTTGTTTCAACCAAATCACGTGATTTTAGCTTTGGTACATGAGCATAGAGGTCCAGTTCACTGTAAGTCAACTTTAATAAGTCAAACTGAATTATGAACATGAATAGATCTAAATTGGATCCAAGATCACAAATGAATCTATAAGTAAATCTATGAAAACAGACACAGAATCTTAGTTATCTAAAAACATTAAATCAAACTATAGAACCTTAAGACTCATGTGGTATGGACATGACTGCTGGTATATTGACTAACAATTCATGTGAAGTTAGACCAGGACAATCATATGTAATATAGAAAAGTATGAAAGAGAAGTATTTGATCCATGAGTTAATCTATGTCAACATAGAGACTAACCTGTAATAACATGACCAAATTCATATCATTAAAGTATCCCTAAGATTAAAAGTATGCCTTTTTTAATATGATCAAGTTCATGTAAATGTTATTCATGTTGTGAAGCTGATCACAGCTTTCAAACTAAAGTATATATAAGATTTGTAAAGACATTAAATCGAATAAAAGGATCTTAAAACTCATGTTCATGCCTTTTCTAAAATCAAATTAATGGTCCTTTTAAAGCTCTAGTTTCAAAACTAAAGTTTCAGTAAGATTTGTAAAGAGATTAAATCAAATAAAAGGATCTTAAAACTCATGTACATGCTTTTTTTAAATCAAATTAAAGGTCCTTTTCTAAGCTATAATATGAAAGAGGATGCAGCCAAAGCATCAAAGCTTTTTTCTGATGTCAAAGAATACACAGGGGTCAAAGCAAAAATGCCAACTGAACCTACAAATTACTAAAAGAAAAATACCAACTGCAGCCAAAGCATCAAAGCTTTTGTGGATTACTTTTTAGATAATTAACCTTTCATTTTGTAATCCTTTAGATCCAAACCAGTTACCCGACCCTTTCATTTTGTGATACTTTAGATCCAAATCAGTAACATAATTTTAGCAGTGTTTCTTCTTGAAAATTAGTTTTACATTAGCAAGTCCCATCTCTTATTGAATTAAACATCTAGAAAATATTATTCCAAGTGACAATCATATTCAGTTTAAGTGACAATGAGTAAGTCCTTCATGGTCTAAAAAACACAAATAAGGTTAAAAAAACACCTCACTGTTGCTGATTTGTGATTGTCACATAGAAGCTAAATAGTTAAGATAGAAACAGTACCTGCCAAATGGTTTTTTTAGGACAAAAGCAAGGATATTACAGCATCAACATTCAAATAGAGGAGATGTAATAACAGCAACATTCAAATACACATTCGTGCCAACTGGTATCTTAGTTCCTTTTTGTATCTTAGTTCCAAAAAAAGGAATGGAATATCAGCTGAACAATGTTTGGTTATTCTTAATGAACAATGTTTGGTTAGAACAGCAGAATCATAAACACAGTGGTCGTATCCTTAAGAACAGGAGTTCCAAAATAAGAAAAAGCATTAGCAAAGTAATTGTTTACCTCAAACAGGAGTTCCAAAATAAGAACAGCAGAATTAGTTCCTTGCAATCTTTGGTGTTTGAACAGCATAATTAAAAAAATGTAAACAAAATTAGAACATGGAACAAAAATTAGAAATAGAACAAAGGAGGAGCAGATATACCTTGAATCGTTTAGGATTGTGAATCGGTGAATGGAAATTGAGAAGAGGTCTTCGATTTATAAAGTAGCAGATTTCAAACCGGCGCCTTCAATCCGTTTGAGCGTCCCTCGATCTTGGCCCTTCAATAACGAATCATAACAGTTCGACGAAGGAGATGAGGACTTTAATGTGATGGCCAATCGAAGGGAGAGAGGGTGGAGAGCGGGTTTAACGAAGTCGGCTCTGATCTTCGCCATCGACGAGGAGTAAAGACGGCTCTGTTCTTTTCCATCATGGAGGTGGCAGCGTGCGTGTAAGTAAAGAAGGGTTAGGGTTATTTACTTTTTGAACCCTGCTTTTTGAACGGATTATCAACGAACAAAATTCTTTAATTACTTTTCATGCTTTAGAGCCTTGTATATGTGACACCCGAGAATTTCAAGGTTAACTTCCGTTAGACAAGTCCGTTAGTTACGTTATAAGTGTTAACTTAAGTAACTAATGCTTAAACTAGGCCGAATACGTCCACGACCTTTGGTTGATCACCGAACCCGTCCATATGTGTTATGTGTTCATCATTGATTGTCTTTATGTGCAATGTGATTTAAATACATGACTCATTATTGTGAATAGCATGATTAATTGTAAATACTTGATTATGTGAAAATTGACCTGTTTTGGTAGCCAGCGAAACTAACGGGCGAAACTATAGTGTCGCCCGGTAGCCAGCTAAGCTACCCGTTAACTCGTGACCAGAGCTAGTTTCGCCTGGCCAGCGAAACTGCCAGCGAAACTAGCCTCTGATATAAATAAACTTAATGAACCCTAGTAGCCCCATTTGCCTCATTTCACAACCAACACACACATACACTTCTCTGGAACCTGGTCAGCCGAGAATACCATCAAGAGACCAAGATCTTAGCCTCTAGACCATCATCTCATCTCGTCTATCGATTCTTGAACCAAACGTGAGTCCCAAAAACCTTTATTTATGTGTTTTCTATGTGTTTCTTTGTAAAGTATGCTCAAACCTCCATGAAAACTTGTATGCTTCTGAGACAATGCTTAGGGATGCTAGATCTACCATAAAGTCAGCAACTTTACGTTTAAAAACAAACCATGATGATGATTTATGCGATTTTGGTCATTTTAGGGTTTAGAAGTGTTTTTAGAGATTTGATGATTAAAATGCATGTTAAACATGATAAAGCTGCTTGATTTATGTTGGTAAATGCCTATGGATGCTAGATAATGAATTGCATGTATGATCAGAAGCTGTTAGGTTGATTTTTAGGCAAATCCGTGTGTTTTTCGCGACCAGCGAAACTGTCTGTTCTCTGGGCGAAACTAAGTAGCGAAATTATATCTCCTTCCAGCGACACTGACCAGCGAAACTATAGTGTCGCCGGGTAACCTAACCAGACCAGCTCGAGCGAAACTATCGAGCGAAATACCTGAACGAAAGTTCAAACCAGTTTCCCTGCGAAACTAGGCTAGCGAAACTGCGTCAGCAGTTTCGGGCGAAACTAGCCTAGCGAAACTGTGTCACCGGGCATTGCCTAGCGAAAGTGCTGCCCGTGCACCTAGCGAAACTGCCTAGTGAAACTGTGCTAGCGAAACTAAGACCTGACCTAAAAACCAAACTTGTGAAATTTGCTTAAGTGTTATGCCATGATGATACATGCTATGATTACTGATATGTATGAACCCATGATTTATGATCAACCATCGGTGTCGTGTGTCGTTATATCGAGTCGTAGTTCAAACGTGCTATGTTATGGGCCATAGTGACGTTAAGTTAAAGATAGACACAACCTAACACCTAAGACCTTAATGTGATTACTAGGTCTTCGTTAGCAAACACAAATCGGATTAACAAGTGTAGCTGAGCAACCTAAGGTGAGTTTCACAAACCCTTTACTTGTGAGCCCGTTTGGGTCACAACGAACATACTAAACGGAAAACAACGCTGACAATTCGAGGTATTGCCTAATGGGGTACCTGTTATGGAAGTTGGAGTGTCTTATGGGGAACACTTGCAACTGTCCACCTTTGGGGTTTCAAATGAAATCTGGAACCAACTATTACGACACTTAAACTCTTTTGGGGATTTCAGATGAAATCCAGAATAAACATTTTAATATGACTAGTGTAGGTTAAAGTCGAAACCAAATGATATCACATGATTTCTAAGGATGCTTTAAAACTTAAAGTCCTCAACTTAGTACTGATGATCTGGAAAGCGAGGGGATGTTGGGTAGATCTACTGAGGGTTTGACAAACCCTGCTCCGCGGTACACAAACGTGTAGCCAACCGGCCGGGGGCCGAACGGAGTGCAATATCAGCATGTTCTTAGTTGTGGGCATCCCAAATGGGACACAACTGGAGGCACAAACCAACGGCAAATGCCGTACACTGTTACGTCAGCTTTCAGCCCTAGTACGACTTCCTTAGTGCATGGAAACCGGATTAGCTACCCGCGATATCGGTTGACTGCTTTAACTCTTACATAACTAGTGCATATTCGGAAATCAAACTCTTGGCAATGTTTTGCAAAACCATACTACTTATATATGTTGAAACATACGATTATCGAGACTGGGCCAATGCATGTCATGCCCACCGTGAACTCACCAACCGTTAGGTTGACACTTGTGTGGTTTTCACTTTTGCAGATCGTTGAAGAGTATCCGTCGAAGGTTGGCATGGCACACGAAGACTTTTACTTTCATTAAACTAAATTGGGAAATTGAAATTGAAATAACTATTTGTAAAGCACGTGGCTAGTGCTAAGATACTGATGTTTTGAATTCCGCTGCGTATTTTGAAACTGTTTTTATTATTGATGCTTGGACTTTACTCTGATTCATTTAGTATTTGTAACTAATGGTTGTGGTCCTGGTCTAGTCGCGCCCCTTAACGGTATAAACTCCGTTAGTGGTTATTTGGGGGTGTGACAGATTGGTATCAGAGCCATAAGTTGCAGAGAACTGGAATCATTTTTGAAAACGATTTGGAAACTGCAACTTGAAAACCTTAGTTACAAACAAACAAACAAATTCCCAAACAAAATTTTTACGTGCCAACCTGGGATACTCGCTCTGCTGTATAAGTAAATACTTCATATGTATATATATACGTATAGATATATATATATAGACCGTATCTAGGAAGTCTAACGGAAAACCTTAGGAAATTTTCACACACGAATACGAAACGCGAACGCTGATACGCACACTACTCTGGGGGAAGCGACAACGAAACGATGCTACGCGCTACGTCCTGAATTCTACTACAACGACTACGCCGACGGTGACTTTTATGGGAAAGCCAACTTTCGACGATAGCTGTCTACGATTTACGACGTACTCCGACGACGCCTCGATTTTGCACAAAATTTTCTGGACTAATAGTGGGATAATGGGAAAATGTTGTTGTGCATAATATGGAATATGTATAATGTGTAATTGTGACTGAACACTAGCTACTTTAACCGTTCAGCAAGATGGCTGGAAGAGGACACGGAAGGAACGGCATAAACATGACGCCTGCACAGCTACAAGCAATGATTAATGAACATGTGCAAGCCGCAGTGGCAGCCGTCCAAGCTGCATATGCCGCACAGGGTAACTATTATGCCGGTTAAGGCGCAAAGCAATTATATTTTGACCTGTTTAAAATTTGAAACCCGAACTATAAATTGCATCAGGAAACGTCCATCACTGTACCTTCAAAACTTTCATGGACTGCAAGCCAATGACGTTCTCTGGCGAATCAGGAGCGGTAGGACTCCTCAGGTGGATTGAGAAGTCTGAAAAGGTCTTCTCCATGTGCAACTGCCCGGCTGGGGACAAGGTGAAGTTTGCCACTGGTACATTCGAAGGTGCAGCTCTGTCCTGGTGGAATGCTGAAATTCAAATGATTGGGATTGATGCAGCTGATAACATGGAATGGGGTGCATTCAAGGAACTGATAATGGAAGAGTATTGCCCCCGAGATCAAGTCAAGAAGCTTGAAGGAGAATTTCTGAACTCCAAAATGTCTGGGTCTGAGGTTGAAGAGTACACTGCACGATACCACGAATACACAGCACTGTGTCCGTCTATGGTAGATGCTGAGTTCAAGCGCATCGAACGTTATCTGGAGGGTCTCGTACCCCAAATCAAGGGCTTGGTGACAGCTAGCAACCCAGTAAACGTGCAACAAGCCATCCGTCTGGCTCACAAATTGACTGATCAGGAGGTTGAAAGAGGTACACTTCCTGCCAGAATCTCTGAGAAGACTGCCTTGAGTGGCAAAAGAAAGGTTGAGGAAGAAGCTCCAGCAATGTCTGTGAATCAATCTGGGAGATCCTCAAACTCCCAGTATCAAAACAAGCGACCTGACAACACGAAATCCACTTTCAATTATGGCAGCAACAGTGGGAGCAACAACCGTCAAGGCGGAAATGGGAACTACAAGGGCAAGGCTCCGTTTTGCAACAAGTGTGAGAAGCACCACAGGGGTACGTGTAACAAAGGCTTAGAGTGTGGGAGATGTGGAAAGTTGGGTCATGAAGCCAACAGCTGCTGGACCAATCTGCAGAGGCTGAACAACAATGGTCAGAATCAAGGGGGAAATAACAATTTTAGGGGAAATGGAAACAACCGCAATGGGCTAGGAAACAACCAGAACAACAACGGTGGAGCCCGCGGCTGTTTTGAATGTGGTGCGCAGGGCCACATGAAGAAAGATTGCCCGCGATTGCGCAGGCAGGGTAATGGTAACAACGGTAACCAGGAAAACAATGATGGGAATGGAAATGGTGGGAATGGTAGAGGTCGTGCTTTTGTCATGGGCCAAGGGGAAGCACGCAACGATGCCAACGTGATTAACGGTAAATTTATATTGAATGGATTCTTTGCTACTGTTTTATTTGATTCTGGTGCTGAGAGAAGTTTTATTTCCACAAAATTTGCTAAACTGATTAACGCTAGACCTATTGCCTTAAACGCTAAATATGTGGTAGAGCTAGCTAATGGTAAACTTCATGATACGACGCAGATAGTTAAGGACTGTAAGTTAGAACTAGCTGGCCATACGTTAGGAATTGACCTTATGCCTTTCCCGATCGGTAGTTTTGACGTTATAGTAGGAATGGACTGGTTATCTGAAAATCGAGCCGAAATCCTGTGTCAAGAAAAAGTGGTCCGTATTCCACTCGAAGGAGGAGAGGTGTTAACAGTCCAAGGTGAAAAGGGTGGAACAGTGACCGGAATTATTTCCTATCTCAAAGCTCAAAAGTGCCTTCGTAAAGGTCACTTCGCGATTCTTGCAAACGTCACTGACTCGACACTTCCCGAGCGCAGAATCAACGACTACCCGATAGTCCGCGACTTCCAAGATGTATTTCCTGAAGATCTGCCTGGGTTGCCTCCGTTCCGACAAGTTGAGTTTGGAATCGATCTAACTCCTGGAGCCGCTCCGATTGCGCGCGCTCCGTATCGTTTGGCTGTGAGTGAACTCAATGAACTATCTGCACAACTTCAAGAGCTACTCAACAAGGGATTTATCCGTCCAAGTTCGTCTCCGTGGGGAGCTCCGGTATTATTTGTAAAGAAGAAAGATGGAACGTTCAGGATGTGCATCGACTACCGAGAACTTAACAAAGTTACGATCAAGAATCGGTACCCATTACCTAGAATCGACGATCTCTTCGACCAGCTTCAAGGTTCAAGTTACTTCTCAAAGATTGATCTACGGTCTGGATATCACCAGCTTCGTGTTCGGGATGAAGATGTCCCTAAGACTGCCTTCAGAACTCGGTATGGGCACTACGAGTTCCTGGTTATGCCGTTTGGGCTAACCAATGCACCTGCGGTATTCATGGATTTGATGAATCGAGTGTGCAAGCCGTACCTCGACAAGTTTGTAATAGTTTTCATTGACGATATTCTGATCTACTCCAAGACGAAGGAAGAACACGAGGAGCATCTGCGACTTATATTGGAATTGCTCCGCAAGGAACAGCTCTATGCTAAGTTTTCGAAGTGCGATTTTTGGATCCGCGAAGTCCAATTTCTTGGACACATTGTTAATCAGAATGGGATTCAAGTCGATCCATCCAAAGTGGAAGCTATCAAGAACTGGTCTACACCTAGAGCGCCAACCGAAATCCGACAATTTTTGGGACTAGCCGGATATTACCGAAGGTTCATTAAGGGTTTCTCGCAGTTGGCTCAACCCTTGACAGCTCTAACGCACAAAGGAGTGCAATACAGATGGGGTGAAAAAGAAGAGCGTGCGTTTCAAACTCTCAAGGATATGTTATGTTCGGCTCCAATCCTTGCGTTACCCGATGGAGTTGACGACTTTGTGGTCTACTGTGATGCATCAATCCAAGGACTCGGTTGCGTGTTGATGCAACGAGACAAAGTGATTGCCTATGGGTCCAGGCAACTGAAGGATACCGAGAAAAATTATACAACGCATGATCTGGAATTGGGAGCCGTTGTGCACGCACTCAAGATTTGGAGACATTACCTCTACGGAACGAAGTGCACAATATTTACCGATCACAAAAGCTTACAGCACATCTTTGATCAGAAGGATCTCAACATGCGGCAAAGGAGGTGGGTTGAATTACTAAACGATTATGATTTGGCAATTAAATATCACCCGGGAAAAGCAAATGTAGTGGCAGATGCCCTAAGCAGAAAAGAGTACGAAAAGCCTCGACGGGTACGAGCGCTTCAACTTACAATTCATTCAGGATTACCGGATCGGATCCGCGATTGCCAACGAGAAGCTTTGAAAGCAGAAAACTTCGCAGCTGAAGCACTGCGTGGTGTAGATGGCCATTCTGAAGTTAAGTTCGATGGACTCACGTATTATAATAACAGAATCTGGATTCCTTTGTTTGGAAATCTCCGTGAGCTCGTGATGGACGAGGCTCACAAGTCAAGATACTCGGTACACCCTGGATCGGATAAAATGTATCAGGACTTAAAGAATCTTTATTGGTGGCCGAATATGAAAGCCGACATTGCTCGATATGTGGCTAAATGCTTAACCTGCTCAAGAGTCAAGATTGAATACCAAAAGCCTTCTGGTTTACTGCAACAACCCAAGATCCCAGAATGGAAATGGGAGGACATCTCCATGGATTTTGTAACGGGACTACCTCATCGATCAAATCAACCGGATGCGATTTGGGTAATCATTGATCGATTAACCAAATCGGCACATTTCATTCCGATGAAGGAGAGTGATAATATGGATAAATTGACGAAGCTGTACATCGACAAAATTGTGAAGCTACACGGTGTGCCTAAGACTATCATTTCTGATCGAGATCCTCGATTTACTTCCCGGCTATGGCAATCAATGCAAGAAGCGTTGGGAACCCGATTAGACATGAGTACAGCCTATCACCCACAAACAGATGGTCAATCGGAACGAACCATTCAAACCTTGGAAGATATGCTCCGAGCTTGCGTTCTTGACTTTGGGAAAGATTGGGAGACTCACCTTCCACTGGTGGAGTTCTCTTACAACAATAGCTACCATTCAAGTATCGGTGCAGCACCTTTTGAAGCACTTTATGGCAGAAAATGCAGATCGCCCGTGTGTTGGGCTGAAACGGGTGAGAAAGGACTCACTGGACCGGAAGTCATTCACGATATGACCGAACGAATTATTCAAATCAGACAACGGCTGGCTGCAGCGCGTGATCGACAAAAGAGTTATGCCGACAAACGCCGAAAACCTCTAAAGTTTGAGGTAGGTGACAAAGTGTTATTGAAGGTATCTCCTTGGAAAGGTGTGATACGCTTCGGAAAGCGTGGAAAGTTGAATCCTCGCTACATCGGTCCTTTTGAAATCATCGGGGAAGTAGGCCCGGTGGCCTATCGCTTGCGACTCCCTGCCGAACTCGATGGAGTTCACAACGTGTTTCACGTTTCCAACCTAAAGAAATGTCTGGCTGAAGACATCGAAATAATTCCTTTGGAGGAATTGGAAATTGATGAACAACTGAGATTTATCGAACAACCAGTAGAAATCATGGGACGCGAGGAGAAGGCCCTCAAACGTAGCAAGATTCCGATCGTCAAGGTGCGATGGAACTCAAGGCGTGGACCTGAATATACTTGGGAACGAGAGGATCAGATGAAGAAAAAGTATCCTCACTTGTTCGAACAAACGTCCACGGAAACTCAAGGTATAATTTAATTTTGGGGACCAAAATTCCTTTAACAGGAGGAGGATGTGACGACCCTAAAACTTTTGCTTTCTTTCCCCAGCGACGATAGCAACGATGACAGCTGAGGCTGCGAACGCTACGACACAAGAATAATTTTCGGGACGAAAATTCCAATTTCAGGGGAATGATGTGACACCCGAGAATTTCAAGGTTAACTTCCGTTAGACAAGTCCGTTAGTTACGTTATAAGTGTTAACTTAAGTAACTAATGCTTAAACTAGGCCGAATACGTCCACGACCTTTGGTTGATCACCGAACCCGTCCATATGTGTTATGTGTTCATCATTGATTGTCTTTATGTGCAATGTGATTTAAATACATGACTCATTATTGTGAATAGCATGATTAATTGTAAATACTTGATTATGTGAAAATTGACCTGTTTTGGTAGCCAGCGAAACTAACGGGCGAAACTATAGTGTCGCCCGGTAGCCAGCTAAGCTACCCGTTAACTCGTGACCAGAGCTAGTTTCGCCTGGCCAGCGAAACTGCCAGCGAAACTAGCCTCTGATATAAATAAACTTAATGAACCCTAGTAGCCCCATTTGCCTCATTTCACAACCAACACACACATACACTTCTCTGGAACCTGGTCAGCCGAGAATACCATCAAGAGACCAAGATCTTAGCCTCTAGACCATCATCTCATCTCGTCTATCGATTCTTGAACCAAACGTGAGTCCCAAAAACCTTTATTTATGTGTTTTCTATGTGTTTCTTTGTAAAGTATGCTCAAACCTCCATGAAAACTTGTATGCTTCCGAGACAATGCTTAGGGATGCTAGATCTACCATAAAGTCAGCAACTTTACGTTTAAAAACAAACCATGATGATGATTTATGCGATTTTGGTCATTTTAGGGTTTAGAAGTGTTTTTAGAGATTTGATGATTAAAATGCATGTTAAACATGATAAAGCTGCTTGATTTATGTTGGTAAATGCCTATGGATGCTAGATAATGAATTGCATGTATGATCAGAAGCTGTTAGGTTGATTTTTAGGCAAATCCGTGTGTTTTTCGCGACCAGCGAAACTGTCTGTTCTCTGGGCGAAACTAAGTAGCGAAATTATATCTCCTTCCAGCGACACTGACCAGCGAAACTATAGTGTCGCCGGGTAACCTAACCAGACCAGCTCGAGCGAAACTATCGAGCGAAATACCTGAACGAAAGTTCAAACCAGTTTCCCTGCGAAACTAGGCTAGCGAAACCGCGTCAGCAGTTTCGGGCGAAACTAGCCTAGCGAAACTGTGTCACCGGGCATTACCTAGCGAAAGTGCTGCCCGTGCACCTAGCGAAACTGCCTAGCGAAACTGTGCTAGCGAAACTAAGACCTGACCTAAAAACCAAACTTGTGAAATTTGCTTAAGTGTTATGCCATGATGATACATGCTATGATTACTGATATGTATGAACCCATGATTTATGATCAACCATCGGTGTCGTGTGTCGTTATATCGAGTCGTAGTTCAAACGTGCTATGTTATGGGCCATAGTGACGTTAAGTTAAAGATAGACACAACCTAACACCTAAGACCTTAATGTGATTACTAGGTCTTCGTTAGCAAACACAAATCGGATTAACAAGTGTAGCTGAGCAACCTAAGGTGAGTTTCACAAACCCTTTACTTGTGAGCCCGTTTGGGTCACAACGAACATACTAAACGGAAAACAACGCTGACAATTCGAGGTATTGCCTAATGGGGTACCTGTTATGGAAGTTGGAGTGTCTTATGGGGAACACTTGCAACTGTCCACCTTTGGGGTTTCAAATGAAATCTGGAACCAACTATTACGACACTTAAACTCTTTTGGGGATTTCAGATGAAATCCAGAATAAACATTTTAATATGACTAGTGTAGGTTAAAGTCGAAACCAAATGATATCACATGATTTCTAAGGATGCTTTAAAACTTAAAGTCCTCAACTTAGTACTGATGATCTGGAAAGCGAGGGGATGTTGGGTAGATCTACTGAGGGTTTGACAAACCCTCCTCCGCGGTACACAAACGTGTAGCCAACCGGCCGGGGGCCGAACGGAGTGCAATATCAGCCTGTTCTTAGTTGTGGGCATCCCAAATGGGACACAACTGGAGGCACAAACCAACGGCAAATGCCGTACACTGTTACGTCAGCTTTCAGCCCTAGTACGACTTCCTTAGTGCATGGAAACCGGATTAGCTACCCGCGATATCGGTTGACTGCTTTAACTCTTACATAACTAGTGCATATTCGGAAATCAAACTCTTGGCAATGTTTTGCAAAACCATACTACTTATATATGTTGAAACATACGATTATCGAGACTGGGCCAATGCATGTCATGCCCACCGTGAACTCACCAACCGTTAGGTTGACACTTGTGTGGTTTTCACTTTTGCAGATCGTTGAAGAGTATCCGTCGAAGGTTGGCATGGCACACGAAGACTTTTACTTTCATTAAACTAAATTGGGAAATTGAAATTGAAATAACTATTTGTAAAGCACGTGGCTAGTGCTAAGATACTGATGTTTTGAATTCCGCTGCGTATTTTGAAACTGTTTTTATTATTGATGCTTGGACTTTACTCTGATTCATTTAGTATTTGTAACTAATGGTTGTGGTCCTGGTCTAGTCGCGCCCCTTAACGGTATAAACTCCGTTAGTGGTTATTTGGGGGTGTGACAAAATATGTTGCATAACTGTTTGTACGCGTCTTACAATTAAGCATTTTTCATGACGAAAATACCCCCAAGACCAATATGCATTATATATAGTAATAGCTATATATATATAGGTATATAGGGAAGGGTTCCGTGTAGACCCCTTAAATTTTGTAGACCCGTAGACCCCTATAAAACTCTATAAAAATAAAACTCAGTGTTGTAAATTTGGTTTTTTTTTTATTACGATAAGTTTTTAAGAACCAAAAAAATAAATAAATAAATTATAAAAAAATAAAAAACATTAAAAATCAAACATTTTAAGACAATGAGTTTTAAAATAATGAGTTTTAAATGCAACACTGAGTTTTATTGAGTTTATTGAGTTTTAAACTCATTGATTTTTAAAACTCATTGTGTTAAAATGTTCAATTTTTAATGTTTTTCGTTTTTCTTTTTTTTTAATTGTTTTTTTTGTTCTTAAAAGCTTATCGCAAATAAAAAAAACCAAATTAACAAAACTGAGTTTTATTTTTAGTGAGTTTTAATGAGTTTTATTCAGTTTTATAAGAGGTCTACGGGGTCTACAAAAAATAAGGGGTCTACACGGATCTTTTACCTAGGTATATATATATATATATATAGGGTTAGGTTCAAATGAGAACTTTTTCTTTTGAGAACTTTTGAGAACTATTCTGAGCCACTAATTTTCAGGGGGGAAGCATTCAAATTCATGGGGGGGATTTCCATATATATAAACTAGTGGCTTAGAATGGTTCTCAAAAGTTCTCAAAAGTTCTCAAACCAAATTGGTTCTCAAATGATCCTCTCCCTATATATATATATATAATATGCAAGTTTCCGTTCCTGTTTTATTTTTGGTTTTTGTAACAGAATCAGTTTGTTGCTGACACAGGTATGATTTGCTTTTCTTTTTTTCAATGTTTTTGACATGGTAAACGCTTTAATGATTTTCTTTGAATGTTAGTTTTCACATAATTAAGGTTTTGTTTGAAGGAAATATTGCTTAAATAACATAAATATTCATCCACCATTACTAAAAATCTGAAATAATATCAATAAATTTTATCTTAAACATCACCAATAGATATAATATACTAATAGTGGTCATAATTTTTGAAAACCTAAAACTCTTTCATTGTAATTTTTATAATTGTTGACCCCAACATTGGCAGCTAAACCACAACTATGTTCCATCATTGGTTGGTAGATGAAGATACAATAAACAAATATTGCATCAGTGGCTAGAATTGATTATTGCAAGAGTATTTTGATGAGGAACTGAATGCTGCATAATCACTCCCAAAACGTACATGCAAATCCTCTAAGTTGTGTTGCTTCTATGCGGACTATGTTACTAGATTAAGAGGCAAGAAAAACACATACGAAATTGTCAAGTTATTGGAAATTTTATATGAGTGCATGAAATATCACGATTATACTTTCTTTTGGCAGGAAGGTTATGGGCTACATCGAGTGATAAATTCCAAGATGTTCTGCAGATTTACAATTGATGTATAAAGGATTATGGGTGGAGCACCCATTTTATAGGAACTCAATTGATTTAGTTATTCCTATAACAGGAAGTAAATTGATGTTGGAGCACCCATTTTACAGTCTTTATCACCTCTATTAGCATGGTTTAAAGTTGATAATAATTTAAGTCGACCTCTCAGGCTCATAATCTTGAGTCAAGATTTGAATGGTAATTACCGTTCTGCCATTGAGGTAGAATCTTTTATTTGGAACTTTGTTTTATCTACTTGTTAACCCTGTAGTCTAGTAAAATTTGGAAGTCTTGAAGGATATATATTCTAAATTTTGATTGATGTAAAAAAAAATCATGCCCAAAAGAAAACAAAACACCACTGTTGATTGTTTATTTACATGGGCTACGAGTGAATAGCTTATTTACATGGGCTACGAGTTTTATTTGTAGCATGAGCATGATGCCATTTACATGCCCAAAATGAAGCCACGTATCATAAATATTTCATTTCCTATTCCAAGCCAATGTTGATTGTTTATAAAAAGTCAACCAACTATCTCAAACATTAAATATCCGTAAACGTAAAAAATGATACATGATGCTACTAACAAAAATGGATCCAAACAAAAATGTCGCAATTGAAATGGATCTAAACAACAATCAAAACTAACCTCGATCTAAAAATAGATAATTGATGCTACTAACAAAACTAACACATATAATGTATGTCCAACTATTGTCTAGCTTTCTTTTGTGGGTATTTTTTGAGTAGTTTTGTTTTTTTCTGTAAAACAAAATTGAACATTGGTTCGAACCCATATCTCAAATAAAGTAAATAAAAAAAATGCTTTTATGAGTTGATACACAAATTTATCGGCATCCATTATGGTAAATATTCTTATGACCAATCCAGTTACTCACCTTATTTTTTTTCATGAGTACCGTGTTGTAAATTGTCGCCGTACCGTATCGCACTAACAGAAACAAATACTGGGTTGTAAATTATCACGTCATCGCAATGTGCGAATAAAAAACGAATAACGCGCTATAAACTGTCACCGTACGTATTGGATATCACCACACGAATAACTGTGTTGTAAATTGTCGCCGTACGTATTGGATCTCACCACACGAAGAACCGCGCTACTAGCAGCAACGCGCTAATAGTTCCACTTGTGTTAAAATAATAATAAAGTTTGCATTTAATAAATTGCTAATATATCTGTAAAGAGATTTCCTCCTTGAGGCTTACACATATTTTTTGATATGTTAAGATTATCATAGCCATACTCTATAGTATTTGAACCTATAATATTTTGGTCATCATCACTTTTACCATGAAGTTGTCCATTTAAGATTGATGATTACACATGTAGGTACATGTTTTGATACATAACATTAGAAATTGACACTTGTTTAAATATTAATTATTTAAAAAAAACAGGCATCAGCCTAAGAAACGGAATTTACTTACAGATTATTATCAAAAATACTAACCTTCTCGACCAATTATATAAATTTGTCATGTCGCCATAACGCTCGAACAGAAGACGAATAACACGCTATACACTGTCGCCGCCGCAACGCGCGGTGTAAGGATCAAATCAAACCCTCGCGCAATATCAAAGTCTATAATCACCATGAGGAATCCGGTGATTATAGGTGATTCAAGACAAATCGAAAATAATATGAATAAGCAAATAAGAACAAGATTAAAACACAAATCACAAGAAAAGAACACTTGAATAACCACCTTACGATTGCAACAAAAGGATCAAAATTCTCTTTAGAGAATTTCGTAAACACCAATTGGGAAAAAACACCAAAACAGCAACCAACCCTCATCTCCTAATCTAGCTATCCTTATATAGGAAAGCTTATGCTTGTTAAACAAGCTACAAAATTCGGACTCTAGGGCCTATATTCGACCAACCCACAAGCCCACATAATCCACTAACTTGTTTTAACCCATTTACAAATAAACTAGCCTAAAAGTAATTCTAATGAAAAAGCCTCACAAATTCTAGACACTACAATCTTCCCCTAGGCTTTAGCATTAGACATCATTCACATTCGGAACTTCTTCGACAGATGCACTGTAGCCGGATCATACCACAACTCCTTTGCCACAATCTCAGCCATAGCTTTAGTATAGCACTTGGCATATTCTTCAGTATCTTTGTTACACTCAATTTAATGCTTGGCCAGTACCAGTATATCCTTCTTATGAAACCTCATCAAATCATGAACTTCCATGACACTCATCGTCTTTGATTTGCAAAGAATTTTGGCTTCACTAGAATAATCCCTATATGCCCAAGTTTGGAAGTCATGAAGACAATCTTCAGGATGTCTCATCGGCAGGGGTATTGTTTTTGTCTTCTCAGTTGGTAGATACAGAACATTTGTAAACTTCTTTCCAGTAACACTCTTCTTTCCAATGACATCCTCCTTTCCGGGAATACTTTTCTTTCCATCCCACTTGAATACTCCCCTGTACTTCTTAACATATGATTTCTTATGAGGAAAATCTTCAAATCTCTTGAAATTGCTGCGCACTGCATTTTCCAATTTCTTGTAAAAATACTTAGCTTGTTCATTCTGTGATGGATTTGTAAAAGGTGCCTTGTAAAGCATAGTCAGATCCACATTCGTCCAGGAGTAAAACTGGGTCCAGCATTTGTAGCACTCCAATGGATATTGACCCTTTCTCCGCACAACAAACATGTTCTTTTCTCCATCAAACATCTAGGATTTGATTTCTGCAGTAATTCCCCGCTTATCATGATAATGCTCTCCCAGCTGGATTAGATACCTCTCAGGAGGATAAGCAAAAGTCTGAGCCTCCCAACCTCCGTCAAACTCAGAAGCAGGTACTGTCATGTAGTCTCGATCCCTTGTATCTTTATCTTCGACAGAGGCTTCGGGTAATACTGGGATATCTGATTCAAAGTCAAATGCTGGTGATTGTGAGGAATCACCTGCACCTGAACCTCCTCCTTTGTTTCCTGGATCACCCTTATCATCTTGGCTAGGGTTTGACCTGCTTGATTTATCAAAGTTAAGCTGCCTGATCAGCTTGTGTAAATCTCTGAATTGTTTGGTAAACTCTCGGTTTATCTTTTTTTGATTCTCCAACTCAGTATTGTGGATCTTTTGGATATCAATTAAGTCTCCAATAATCTCACTTTGGGCTGCATTCTGGGCTTTCAGATTTTCAATTTCTTCTCTAAGTTCCTTTTCCAACATGTATTCAGGTGTTTCTACCGCTTTCCCTTTGTCTTGGGCAGTGGGTTGTGAAGATGATTGACCAGCACTAGTACTAGTGACTGGTGGCACACGATGATCCAATCTTCTTCTTCTAGGGTCACTTGGGGCTTCTTCATGGTGTTGTGTAGCAATCTTCTCAGATTCAGTCAGTTCTTCAGTAACAGAAGCACCGAGGGGAGGATCCTCCGTGGCTTTCTATTTTCTGATCAATGGAGTCTCAGCAGTATCAGTCTCAACATCCTCAATATCGATGTCATCCAGATATGTGTCATAATTAATGTTCTCTTCACCTTCAAAATTCAATGCACCAATCTGCACGTCTTCTAGATCAATATCTTCCCAATCCGAACTATCTGTGAGTTCAGTAACTGGCTTCTGAGAGGCAGGCACATTGTGTTCTTCTTCAATGACCGCATTTCTTTGTACAGGAACCTCCTCTCTTGCTATCTCAGCGAATTCACCAAACTTGTTACCAAACGGTACCTTATCAGTCAGTTTCTTCTTTGGATTAATCATCAGGAAAACCTCAATGCCCATAGGCTTAGTATCATGCGTATCATTGGTCTTCCTTAATGCCGAATATCTAGAATCTAGTGCCAGCTGGATGAACCTTGGAACAGCTGCAAACTTCTTGTCTCTAGTTACTACAGCTTTGACATCATCAAATATCAACCTGAACCAGTTGAATCGAACCCCTCTAACTAGTGACACCATAGCATGGGTGTGCACTTGGTTCAGTTGATCTGTCGAACTTTTCTTGGCAATCACACACTTCTGTAAATAATGGGCCAGCATTCTCCAGTATGGCGGAAGGAGAGCCTTCATTGTAGGAGGAGATACTGTGTGATATCCCATTTCTTTTAGGCACTGAGAGACCATTTCTTTATTCAAAGTAATTGGATCAGCAGCAATATCCTTAAGCCTGAGCGCCTGTCTGAAATTTTCTTCAGTCAATACCACTAGTGTTGATTGTATCTTGGCCATTATCTGCTTTCCATCATCAGATACGTACGTTGTCTTCCAAAATTACCGTTGCATACTCTTGCAGATAACAGGGTTCACGGTAAGAGCATAGTGTAAACAACATCTCTTCAGATCTGCAATCATTGACTGGTACTTCTCCCGATACTCTGCAGGTGGATCCAGTAAGTATGCTACTGTGTTGTGATCTTTGATAAATTCTAAGTCCTCAAGTTGGTCTTGGGTGGGTTTAGCCGCACGCTTCAAATGAGGCGTCATAGCTCAAAATCAACCACGGGAGAGTGATTGGTGATGGATTCCGACTGAGACTGTGGTTTCGTATGATGGTGACGGCGGCAGAGAGCGACGAATTGAGAAGGAACAGTGGCGGTGGTGCTGTGAACGATCGGAGAGGCAGAGGTGGTCGGATTTCGATGGAGATGGTGGTGGTGAGGTCACAGGGTGATGGTGTGAGGTGTGGTGGTGTGCAATGTCGGTGGGAGCAGTTGGTGGTGGAGATCGGAGGTGGTGGTTAGGGTTTGGGGAGAAGAGAGGGAGACGGGGGAGAGTGACGGATGAGGGTCG
>JBCNJP010000011.1:7164052-7199346 GCA_039602395.1 Deinandra increscens subsp. villosa | reverse complement strand
AAAAAGTTATTCAAAAAACATAAAAAAATAAGTAAGGAAAAAAATATTATATTAAGACATAAAAAAGGTAAATTAAAAAAAAAACTAGAAAAAAGTTGTTTTAAAAAAATAATTTTAAAGTAAAAAAAAATAATTAAAAAAAAAAGTAAAAAAAGTTATTAAAACGTAAAAATGATGAGTTAATAAAAAGTTTTTAAAAAATGTTAAAAAAATAAAAATGAAAACGTAAAAAGTTAAGAAAAATTAGAAAACAAAATAAAATAAGTTTAAAAAAATATCAAAAAACGTAATAAAAAACTTAAAAGAACGTATTTAAAAAATATTTAAAATAATTAATCTTTACTAATCTAGATATTAATAGTTGAGTACTCTAATAGTTAATAATATTTTGAAAATTTTTTGTCTTTTAGTTATATAGGTTAAAGATTTTATTGCCTTTTTGAATTAAAATAAATAAAATAGGTTAGATTCCAAATATGTGGCTAGGAAGTATTATAATGGTTTTCACAATAATAAAAAGTTCTCAAATGATCATAATCCTAAGGATCTGTTTGAACTTTTTGTTAACTTAACCTAATGTAAGTAACGCGTGAGAGGTAATTTAGTCATTTTTATGCACTTGTTGAGCCCTATATGTACCTCACCCTCATACTTGGTATCACTTTCAAAGATCATCACTCAACTCTTACTCTTCTCGAGCATGGTCTAAATAACCTCCCGAGCTCTCCTTTTTCATCTTCAACAACTGTAAGTCGATTCTATTCACTTGTGATGACTTGAACATTATGGATGGTTCGTAGGATCATCCACACAATGATCTTGATTCGTACGAGTTTTAGTGTAAGTGTTCTCCAACTTGTGATTTTGGTGTAATAGAGTTTTTCACGGTTCAATAGCACGTAATATTTTTTGTATACATTTAACTTTTTATCTAACATTAACATTTGACATATTTATAGCAAATGAACCTCTAATATAGTATCACCATCTTCCATGAAGGAGAATTTGTCAACTTTTTCGATATGAGGTATGGTTTTTCTTTTTTGAAAGACAAATCTACCATACTCCTACTTCTAAACTACTCTCTAAATTAAGTTACACAATGCCTAGGTTTAAACCTAGTATTGGTAATCAGAATTAGAGAACATCAACAATATTGATTTGTGATGATTTACAAAGACAAAAAAACCTATATTTATAGGTGTATAGATAGGCCTATACAAGGAAACTAATAACATTTGACACTTAATGACACCCTATCGTGAGCTAGACATATGGGACTGATAGTAGGTTGACCTTGACCCTTGATATATGAGACATGATTTTTAAACTAACCCCAAGAGCCTTTAACTAAGAGGCAAGAGTCTTTACCAAGTGGGCTAGTCTTACATCAGCTTTTTAAGCAATTCACACAACACTGGTCTTTTTAAAGATCATGGCTATTCACCACCACCACCCTCGGCCTCCAGATTTCTCGCAGACGGAATATGTGTCGGACGAAATGGTTAAGACTATATGTTATCCATGTAATATGGTATTTTACTACTATTTAAGGTTCCTATATGGATATGAATTTTGGTTTAAAGGCACCGAGAAATGACGCTCATATAAAACGCATTAGACACGAGTAAATAACTACCTTGAACACATGATTTTGGTCCATCTACTCCTAGAAGAAATACATCGTCTCGAAATAAACAACAAGAAGTGATTGATGCTAGATTTCATGAAATTTTTGTTTGTTTTTTTTTTTTTTGTGTGGGGAACAAAGAGAAGATGGAGATGAAGTTGGGTCTATTAAAAGACATAGAGATGAAAGAGATGTTGATAATGACACTTAAGATCATGATGACCCTAATAATGACTTGATTATATAGTGGATAATGATAATATGATAGAGGATGTAACACTGGACATGTAACTCTTTAGATGTATCGTGGACACTAATATCGACTATGTAGGTGTAAATGATGATAATTGTGGTGGGTTTGATTTTGAGGATGGTTTGTGTGTGGATTTGGAAGATTTTGTAAGTAAAAGTGATAATGATGATGCTTTGCCATCAAGAGCTTTGGGAAGCTAAGGCATAAGAATAGAAATGATCCAAAATAATCCCCACTCTATGTAAGAAATGATCAAGAGCTTTGGGAAGCTTTGTCTACACTTGTGATGACTTGAACATTATGGATGGTTCGTAGGATCATCCACACAATGATCTTGATTCGTACGAGTTTTAGTGTAAGTGTTCTCCAACTTGTGATTTTGGTGTAATAGAGTTTTTCACGGTTCAATAGCACGTAATATTTTTTGTATACATTTAACTTTTTATCTAACATTAACATTTGACATATTTATAGCAAATGAACCTCTAATATAGTATCACCATCTTCCATGAAGGAGAATTTGTCAACTTTTTCGATATGAGGTATGGTTTTTCTTTTTTGAAAGACAAATCTACCGTACTCCTACTTCTATACTACTCTCTAAATTAAGTTACACAATGCCTAGGTTTAAACCTAGTATTGGTAATCAAAATTAGAGAACATCAACAATATTGATTTGTGATGATTTACAAAGACAAAAAAACCTATATTTATAGGTGTATAGAGAGGCCTATACAAGGAAACTAATAACATTTGACACTTAATGACACCCTATCGTGAGCTAGACATATGGGACTGATAGTAGGTTGACCTTGACCCTTGATATATGAGACATGATTTTTAAACTAATCCCAAGAGCCTTTAACTAAGAGGCAAGAGTCTTTACCAAGTGGGCTAGTCTTACATCAGCTTTTTAAGCAATTCACACAACACTGATCTTTTTAAAGATCATGGCTATTCACTACCACCACCCTCGGCCTCCAGATTTCTCGCAGACGGAATATGTGTCGGACGAAATGGTTAAGACTATATGTTATCCTTGTAATATGGTATTTTACTACTATTTAAGGTTCCTATATGGATATGAATTTGGTTTAAAGGCACCGGGAAATGACGCTCATATAAAACGCATTAGACACGAGTAAATAACTACCTTGAACACATGATTTTGGTCCATCTACTCCTAGAAGAAATACATCGTCTCGAAATAAACAACAAGAAGTGATTGATGCTAGATTTCATGAAATTTTTGTTAGTGTGTGGGGAACAAAGAGAAGATGGAGATGAAGTTGGGTCTATTAAAAGACATAGAGATGAAAGAGATGTTGATAATGACACTTAAGATCATGATGACCCTAATAATGACTTGATTATATAGTGGATAATGATAATATGATAGAGGATGTAACACTGGACATGTAACTCTTTAGATGTATCGTGGACAAATATCGATTATGTAGGTGTAAATGATGATAATTGTGGTGGGTTTGATTTTGAGGATGGTTTGTGTGTGGATTTGGAAGATTTTGAAAGTAAAAGTGATAATGATGATGCTTTGCCATCAAGAGCTTTGGGAAGCTAAGGCATAAGAATAGAAATGATCCAAAATAATCCCCACTCTATGTAAGAAATGATCAAGAGCTTTGGGAAGCTTTGTCTACACTTGTGATGACTTGAACATTATGGATGGTTCGTAGGATCATCCACACAATGATCTTGATTCGTACGAGTTTTAGTGTAAGTGTTCTCCAACTTGTGATTTTGGTGTAATAGAGTTTTTCACGGTTCAATAGCACGTAATATTTTTTGTATACATTTAACTTTTTATCTAACATTAACATTTGACATATTTATAGCAAATGAACCTCTAATATAGTATCACCATCTTCCATGAAGGAGAATTTGTCAACTTTTTCGATATGAGGTATGGTTTTTCTTTTTTGAAAGACAAATCTACCGTACTCCTACTTCTATACTACTCTCTAAATTAAGTTACACAATGCCTAGGTTTAAACCTAGTATTGGTAATCAGAATTAGAGAACATCAACAATATTGATTTGTGATGATTTACAAAGACAAAAAAACCTATATTTATAGGTGTATAGAGAGGCCTATACAAGGAAACTAATAACATTTGACACTTAATGACACCCTATCGTGAGCTAGACATATGGGACTGATAGTAGGTTGACCTTGACCCTTGATATATGAGACATGATTTTTAAACTAATCCCAAGAGCCTTTAACTAAGAGGCAAGAGTCTTTACCAAGTGGGCTAGTCTTACATCAGCTTTTTAAGCAATTCACACAACACTGATCTTTTTAAAGATCATGGCTATTCACCACCACCACCCTCGGCCTCCAGATTTCTCGCAGACGGAATATGTGTCGGACGAAATGGTTAAGACTATATGTTATCCTTGTAATATGGTATTTTACTACTATTTAAGGTTCCTATATGGATATGAATTTTGGTTTAAAGGCACCGGGAAATGACGCTCATATAAAACGCATTAGACACGAGTAAATAACTACCTTGAACACATGATTTTGGTCCATCTACTCCTAGAAGAAATACATCGTCTCGAAATAAACAACAAGAAGTGATTGATGCTAGATTTCATGAAATTTTTGTTTTTGTTTTTTGTGTGGGGAACAAAGAGAAGATGGAGATGAAGTTGGGTCTATTAAAAGACATAGAGATGAAAGAGATGTTGATAATGACACTTAAGATCATGATGACCCTAATAATGACTTGATTATATAGTGGATAATGATAATATGATAGAGGATGTAACACTGGACATGTAACTCTTTAGATGTATCGTGGACACTAATATCGACTATGTAGGTGTAAATGATGATAATTGTGGTGGGTTTGATTTTGAGGATGGTTTGTGTGTGGATTTGGAAGATTTTGAAAGTAAAAGTGATAATGATGATGCTTTGCCATCAAGAGCTTTGGGAAGCTAAGGCATAAGAATAGAAATGATCCAAAATAATCCCCACTCTATGTAAGAAATGATCAAGAGCTTTGGGAAGCTTTGTCTACACATATTTAAGTTGATTTTAGTTACATGTTTAAGTTGATCAAGAGCTTTGGGACACACATTTAAGTTGATTTTAGTTACATGTTAAGAAATGATCCCAAATGGCTTTCCTTAGAGGTCGGAGCATTTTTGACGGGGTCCTTATGGTTAATGAAATGGTCTCTTGGATAAAAAAAAGGAGGCTTTCTTCTCTCCTCTTCAAAATCGACTTTGAAAAGGCTTATGATACGGTGGGTTGGAACTTCTTGGATTCTATTCTTGATCAAATGAATTTCCACCCGAGATGGCGGTCTTGGGTGAATGGGTGTCTTAAGGCATCACGAACTTCGGTGCTTGTTAACGGATCACCGACATGGGAGTTTCAATGTGAAAGGGGGGTGCGTCAAGGGGATCCGTTGTGACGACCCTAAAACTTTTGCTTTCTTTCCCCAGCGACGATAGCAACGATGACAGCTGAGGCTGCGAACGCTACGACACAAGAATAATTTTCGGGACGAAAATTCCAATTTCAGGGGAATGATGTGACACCCGAGAATTTCAAGGTTAACTTCCGTTAGACAAGTCCGTTAGTTACGTTATAAGTGTTAACTTAAGTAACTAATGCTTAAACTAGGCCGAATACGTCCACGACCTTTGGTTGATCACCGAACCCGTCCATATGTGTTATGTGTTCATCATTGATTGTCTTTATGTGCAATGTGATTTAAATACATGACTCATTATTGAGAATAGCATGATTAATTGTAAATACTTGATTATGTGAAAATTGACCTGTTTTGGTAGCCAGCGAAACTAACGGGCGAAACTATAGTGTCGCCCGGTAGCCAGCTAAGCTACCCGTTAACTCGTGACCAGAGCTAGTTTCGCCTGGCCAGCGAAACTGCCAGCGAAACTAGCCTCTGATATAAATAAACTTAATGAACCCTAGTAGCCTCATTTGCCTCATTTCACAACCAACACACACATACACTTCTCTGGAACCTGGTCAGCCGAGAATACCATCAAGAGACCAAGATCTTAGCCTCTAGACCATCATCTCATCTCGTCTATCGATTCTTGAACCAAACGTGAGTCCCAAAAACCTTTATTTATGTGTTTTCTATGTGTTTCTTTGTAAAGTATGCTCAAACCTCCATGAAAACTTGTATGCTTCTGAGACAATGCTTAGGGATGCTAGATCTACCATAAAGTCAGCAACTTTACGTTTAAAAACAAACCATGATGATGATTTATGCGATTTTGGTCATTTTAGGGTTTAGAAGTGTTTTTAGAGATTTGATGATTAAAATGCATGTTAAACATGATAAAGCTGCTTGATTTATGTTGGTAAATGCCTATGGATGCTAGATAATGAATTGCATGTATGATCAGAAGCTGTTAGGTTGATTTTTAGGCAAATCCGTGTGTTTTTCGCGACCAGCGAAACTGTCTGTTCTCTGGGCGAAACTAAGTAGCGAAATTATATCTCCTTCCAGCGACACTGACCAGCGAAACTATAGTGTCGCCGGGTAACCTAACCAGACCAGCTCGAGCGAAACTATCGAGCGAAATACCTGAACGAAATTTCAAACCAGTTTCCCTGCGAAACTAGGCTAGCGAAACTGCGTCAGCAGTTTCGGGCGAAACTAGCCTAGCGAAACTGTGTCACCGGGCATTGCCTAGCGAAAGTGCTGCCCGTGCACCTAGCGAAACTGCCTAGCGAAACTGTGCTAGCGAAACTAAGACCTGACCTAAAAACCAAACTTGTGAAATTCGCTTAAGTGTTATGCCATGATGATACATGCTATGATTACTGATATGTATGAACCCATGATTTATGATCAACCATCGGTGTCGTGTGTCGTTATATCGAGTCGTAATTCAAACGTGCTATGTTATGGGCCATAGTGACGTTAAGTTAAAGATAGACACAACCTAACACCTAAGACCTTAATGTGATTACTAGGTCTTCGTTAGCAAACACAAATCGGATTAACAAGTGTAGCTGAGCAACCTAAGGTGAGTTTCACAAACCCTTTACTTGTGAGCCCGTTTGGGTCACAACGAACATACTAAACGGAAAACAACGCTGACAATTCGAGGTATTGCCTAATGGGGTACCTGTTATGGAAGTTGGAGTGTCTTATGGGGAACACTTGCAACTGTCCACCTTTGGGGTTTCAAATGAAATCTGGAACCAACTATTACGACACTTAAACTCTTTTTGGGATTTCAGATGAAATCCAGAATAAACATTTTAATATGACTAGTGTAGGTTAAAGTCGAAACCAAATGATATCACATGATTTCTAAGGATGCTTTAAAACTTAAAGTCCTCAACTTAGTACTGATGATCTGGAAAGCGAGGGGATGTTGGGTAGATCTACTGAGGGTTTGACAAACCCTGCTCCGCGGTACACAAACGTGTAGCCAACCGGCCGGGGGCCGAACGGAGTGCAATATCAGCCTGTTCTTAGTTGTGGGCATCCCAAATGGGACACAACTGGAGGTACAAACCAACGGCAAATGCCGTACACTGTTACGTCAGCTTTCAGCCCTAGTACGACTTCCTTAGTGCATGGAAACCGGATTAGCTACCCGCGATATCGGTTGACTGCTTTAACTCTCACATAACTAGTGCATATTCGGAAATCAAACTCTTGGCAATGTTTTGCAAAACCATACTACTTATATATGTTGAAACATACGATTATTGAGACTGGGCCAATGCATGTCATGCCCACCGTGAACTCACCAACCGTTAGGTTGACACTTGTGTGGTTTTCACTTTTGCAGATCGTTGAAGAGTATCCGTCGAAGGTTGGCATGGCACACGAAGACTTTTACTTTCATTAAACTAAATTGGGAAATTGAAACTGAAATAACTATTTGTAAAGCACGTGGCTAGTGCTAAGATACTGATGTTTTGAATTCCGCTGCGTATTTTGAAACTGTTTTTATTATTGATGCTTGGACTTTACTCTGATTCATTTAGTATTTGTAACTAATGGTTGTGGTCCTGGTCTAGTCGCGCCCCTTAACGGTATAAAATCCGTTAGTGGTTATTTGGGGGTGTGACAGATTGGTATCAGAGCCATAAGTTGCAGAGAACTGGAATCATTTTTGAAAACGATTTGGAAACTGCAACTTGAAAACCTTAGTTACAAACGAACAAACAAATTCCCAAACAAAATTTTTACGTGCCAACCTGGGATACTCGCTCTGCTGTATAAGTAAATACTTCATATGTATATATATACGTATAGATATATATATATAGACCGTGTCTAGGAAGTCTAACGGAAAACCTTAGGAAATTTTCACACACGAATACGAAACGCGAACGCTGATACGCACACTACTCTGGGGGAAGCGACAACGAAACGATGCTACGCGCTACGTCCTGAATTCTACTACAACGACTACGCCGACGGTGACTTTTATGGGAAAGCCGACTTTCGACGATAGCTGTCTACGATTTACGACGTACTCCGACGACGCCTCGATTTTGCACAAAATTTTCTGGACTAATAGTGGGATAATGGGAAAATGTTGTTGTGCATAATATGGAATATGTATAATGTGTAATTGTGACTGAACACTAGCTACTTTAACCGTTCAGCAAGATGGCTGGAAGAGGACACGGAAGGAACGGCATAAACATGACGCCTGCACAGCTACAAGCAATGATTAATGAACATGTGCAAGCCGCAGTGGCAGCCGTCCAAGCTGCATATGCCGCACAGGGTAACTATTATGCCGGTTAAGGCGCAAAGCAATTATATTTTGACCTGTTTAAAATTTGAAACCCGAACTATAAATTGCATCAGGAAACGTCCATCACTGTACCTTCAAAACTTTCATGGACTGCAAGCCAATGACGTTCTCTGGCGAATCAGGAGCGGTAGGACTCCTCAGGTGGATTGAGAAGTCTGAAAAGGTCTTCTCCATGTGCAACTGCCCAGCTGGGGACAAGGTGAAGTTTGCCACTGGTACATTCAAAGGTGCAGCTCTGTCCTGGTGGAATGCTGAAATTCAAATGATTGGGATTGATGCAGCTGATAACATGGAATGGGGTGCATTCAAGGAACTGATAATGGAAGAGTATTGCCCCCGAGATCAAGTCAAGAAGCTTGAAGGAGAATTTCTGAACTCCAAAATGTCTGGGTCTGAGGTTGAAGAGTACACTGCACGATACCACGAATACACAGCACTGTGTCCGTCTATGGTAGATGCTGAGTTCAAGCGCATCGAACGTTATCTGGAGGGTCTCGTACCCCAAATCAAGGGCTTGGTGACAGCTAGCAACCCAGTAAACGTGCAACAAGCCATCCGTCTGGCTCACAAATTGACTGATCAGGAGGTTGAAAGAGGTACACTTCCTGCCAGAATCTCTGAGAAGACTGCCTTGAGTGGCAAAAGAAAGGTTGAGGAAGAAGCTCCAGCAATGTCTGTGAATCAATCTGGGAGATCCTCAAACTCCCAGTATCAAAACAAGCGACCTGACAACACGAAATCCACTTTCAATTATGGCAGCAACAGTGGGAGCAACAACCGTCAAGGCGGAAATGGGAACTACAAGGGCAAGGCTCCGTTTTGCAACAAGTGTGAGAAGCACCACAGGGGTACGTGTAACAAAGGCTTAGAGTGTGGGAGATGTGGAAAGTTGGGTCATGAAGCCAACAACTGCTGGACCAATCTGCAGAGGCTGAACAACAATGGTCAGAATCAAGGGGGAAATAACAATTTTAGGGGAAATGGAAACAACCGCAATGGGCTAGGAAACAACCAGAACAACAACGGTGGAGCCCGCGGCTGTTTTGAATGTGGTGCGCAGGGCCACATGAAGAAAGATTGCCCGTGATTGCGCAGGCAGGGTAATGGTAACAACGGTAACCAGGAAAACAATGATGGGAATGGAAATGGTGGGAATGGTAGAGGTCGTGCTTTTGTCATGGGCCAAGGGGAAGCACGCAACGATGCCAACGTGATTAACGGTAAATTTATATTGAATGGATTCTTTGCTACTGTTTTATTTGATTCTGGTGCTGAGAGAAGTTTTATTTCCACAAAATTTGCTAAACTGATTAACGCTGGACCTATTGCCTTAAACGCTAAATATGTGGTAGAGCTAGCTAATGGTAAACTTCATGATACGACGCAGATAGTTAAGGACTGTAAGTTAGAACTAGCTGGCCATACGTTAGGAATTGACCTTATGCCTTTCCCGATCGGTAGTTTTGACGTTATAGTAGGAATGGACTGGTTATCTGAAAATCGAGCCGAAATCCTGTGTCAAGAAAAAGTGGTCCGTATTCCACTCGAAGGAGGAGAGGTGTTAACAGTCCAAGGTGAAAAGGGTGGAACAGTGACCGGAATTATTTCCTATCTCAAAGCTCAAAAGTGCCTTCGTAAAGGTCACTTCGCGATTCTTGCAAACGTCACTGACTCGACACTTCCCGAGCGCAGAATCAACGACTACCCGATAGTCCGCGACTTCCAAGATGTATTTCCTGAAGATCTGCCTGGGTTGCCTCCGTTCCGACAAGTTGAGTTTGGAATCGATCTAACTCCTGGAGCCGCTCCGATTGCGCGCGCTCCGTATCGTTTGGCTGTGAGTGAACTCAATGAACTATCTGCACAACTTCAAGAGCTACTCAACAAGGGATTTATCCGTCCAAGTTCGTCTCCGTGGGGAGCTCCGGTATTATTTGTAAAGAAGAAAGATGGAACGTTCAGGATGTGCATCGACTACCGAGAACTTAACAAAGTCACGATCAAGAATCGGTACCCATTACCTAGAATCGACGATCTCTTCGACCAGCTTCAAGGTTCAAGTTACTTCTCAAAGATTGATCTACGGTCTGGATATCACCAGCTTCGTGTTCGGGATGAAGATGTCCCTAAGACTGCCTTCAGAACTCGGTATGGGCACTACGAGTTCCTGGTTATGCCGTTTGGGCTAACCAATGCACCTGCGGTATTCATGGATTTGATGAATCGAGTGTGCAAGCCGTACCTCGACAAGTTTGTAATAGTTTTCATTGACGATATTCTGATCTACTCCAAGACGAAGGAAGAACACGAGGAGCATCTGCGACTTATATTGGAATTGCTCCGCAAGGAACAGCTCTATGCTAAGTTTTCGAAGTGCGATTTTTGGATCCGCGAAGTCCAATTTCTTGGACACATTGTTAATCAGAATGGGATTCAAGTCGATCCATCCAAAGTGGAAGCTATCAAGAATTGGTCTACACCTAGAGCGCCAACCGAAATCCGACAATTTTTGGGACTAGCCGGATATTACCGAAGGTTCATTAAGGGTTTCTCGCAGTTGGCTCAACCCTTGACAGCTCTAACGCACAAAGGAGTGCAATACAGATGGGGTGAAAAAGAAGAGCGTGCGTTTCAAACTCTCAAGGATATGTTATGTTCGGCTCCAATCCTTGCGTTACCCGATGGAGTTGACGACTTTGTGGTCTACTGTGATGCATCAATCCAAGGACTCGGTTGCGTGTTGATGCAACGAGACAAAGTGATTGCCTATGGGTCCAGGCAACTGAAGGATACCGAGAAAAATTATACAACGCATGATCTGGAATTGGGAGCCGTTGTGCACGCACTCAAGATTTGGAGACATTACCTCTACGGAACGAAGTGCACAATATTTACCGATCACAAAAGCTTACAGCACATCTTTGATCAGAAGGATCTCAACATGCGGCAAAGGAGGTGGGTTGAATTACTAAACGATTATGATTTGGCAATTAAATATCACCCGGGAAAATCAAATGTAGTGGCAGATGCCCTAAGCAGAAAAGAGTACGAAAAGCCTCGACGGGTACGAGCGCTTCAACTTACAATTCATTCAGGATTACCGGATCGGATCCGCGATTGCCAACGAGAAGCTTTGAAAGCAGAAAACTTCGCAGCTGAAGCACTGCGTGGTGTAGATGGCCATTCTGAAGTTAAGTTCGATGGACTCACGTATTATAATAACAGAATCTGGATTCCTTTGTTTGGAAATCTCCGTGAGCTCGTGATGGACGAGGCTCACAAGTCAAGATACTCGGTACACCCTGGATCGGATAAAATGTATCAGGACTTAAAGAATCTTTATTGGTGGCCGAATATGAAAGCCGACATTGCTCGATATGTGGCTAAATGCTTAACCTGCTCAAGAGTCAAGATTGAATACCAAAAGCCTTCTGGTTTACTGCAACAACCCAAGATCCCAGAATGGAAATGGGAGGACATCTCCATGGATTTTGTAACGGGGCTACCTCATCGATCAAATCAACCGGATGCGATTTGGGTAATCATTGATCGATTAACCAAATCGGCACATTTCATTCCGATGAAGGAGAGTGATAATATGGATAAATTGACGAAGCTGTACATCGACAAAATTGTGAAGCTACACGGTGTGCCTAAGACTATCATTTCTGATCGAGATCCTCGATTTACTTCCCGGCTATGGCAATCAATGCAAGAAGCGTTGGGAACCCGATTAGACATGAGTACAGCCTATCACCCACAAACAGATGGTCAATCGGAACGAACCATTCAAACCTTGGAAGATATGCTCCGAGCTTGCGTTCTTGACTTTGGGAAAGATTGGGAGACTCACCTTCCACTGGTGGAGTTCTCTTACAACAATAGCTACCATTCAAGTATCGGTGCAGCACCTTTTGAAGCACTTTATGGCAGAAAATGCAGATCGCCCGTGTGTTGGGCTGAAACGGGTGAGAAAGGACTCACTGGACCGGAAGTCATTCACGATATGACCGAACGAATTATTCAAATCAGACAACGGCTGGCTGCAGCGCGTGATCGACAAAAGAGTTATGCCGACAAACGCCGAAAACCTCTAAAGTTTGAGGTAGGTGACAAAGTGTTATTGAAGGTATCTCCTTGGAAAGGTGTGATACGCTTCGGAAAGCGTGGAAAGTTGAATCCTCGCTACATCGGTCCTTTTGAAATCATCGGGGAAGTAGGCCCGGTGGCCTATCGTTTGCGACTCCCTGCCGAACTCGATGGAGTTCACAACGTGTTTCACGTTTCCAACCTAAAGAAATGTCTGGCTGAAGACATCGAAATAATTCCTTTGGAGGAATTGGAAATTGATGAACAACTGAGATTTATCGAACAACCAGTAGAAATCATGGGACGCGAGGAGAAGGCCCTCAAACGTAGCAAGATTCCGATCGTCAAGGTGCGATGGAACTCAAGGCGTGGACCTGAATATACTTGGGAACGAGAGGATCAGATGAAGAAAAAGTATCCTCACTTGTTCGAACAAACGTCCACGGAAACTCAAGGTATAATTTAATTTTGGGGACCAAAATTCCTTTAACAGGAGGAGGATGTGACGACCCTAAAACTTTTGCTTTCTTTCCCCAGCGACGATAGCAACGATGACAGCTGAGGCTGCGAACGCTACGACACAAGAATAATTTTCGGGACGAAAATTCCAATTTCAGGGGAATGATGTGACACCCGAGAATTTCAAGGTTAACTTCCGTTAGACAAGTCCGTTAGTTACGTTATAAGTGTTAACTTAAGTAACTAATGCTTAAACTAGGCCGAATACGTCCACGACCTTTGGTTGATCACCGAACCCGTCCATATGTGTTATGTGTTCATCATTGATTGTCTTTATGTGCAATGTGATTTAAATACATGACTCATTATTGTGAATAGCATGATTAATTGTAAATACTTGATTATGTGAAAATTGACCTGTTTTGGTAGCCAGCGAAACTAACGGGCGAAACTATAGTGTCGCCCGGTAGCCAGCTAAGCTACCCGTTAACTCGTGACCAGAGCTAGTTTCGCCTGGCCAGCGAAACTGCCAGCGAAACTAGCCTCTGATATAAATAAACTTAATGAACCCTAGTAGCCTCATTTGCCTCATTTCACAACCAACACACACATACACTTCTCTGGAACCTGGTCAGCCGAGAATACCATCAAGAGACCAAGATCTTAGCCTCTAGACCATCATCTCATCTCGTCTATCGATTCTTGAACCAAACGTGAGTCCCAAAAACCTTTATTTATGTGTTTTCTATGTGTTTCTTTGTAAAGTATGCTCAAACCTCCATGAAAACTTGTATGCTTCTGAGACAATGCTTAGGGATGCTAGATCTACCATAAAGTCAGCAACTTTACGTTTAAAAACAAACCATGATGATGATTTATGCGATTTTGGTCATTTTAGGGTTTAGAAGTGTTTTTAGAGATTTGATGATTAAAATGCATGTTAAACATGATAAAGCTGCTTGATTTATGTTGGTAAATGCCTATGGATGCTAGATAATGAATTGCATGTATGATCAGAAGCTGTTAGGTTGATTTTTAGGCAAATCCGTGTGTTTTTCGCGACCAGCGAAACTGTCTGTTCTCTGGGCGAAACTAAGTAGCGAAATTATATCTCCTTCCAGCGACACTGACCAGCGAAACTATAGTGTCGCCGGGTAACCTAACCAGACCAGCTCGAGCGAAACTATCGAGCGAAATACCTGAACGAAAGTTCAAACCAGTTTCCCTGCGAAACTAGGCTAGCGAAACTGCGTCAGCAGTTTCGGGCGAAACTAGCCTAGCGAAACTGTGTCACCGGGCATTGCCTAGCGAAAGTGCTGCCCGTGCACCTAGCGAAACTGCCTAGCGAAACTGTGCTAGCGAAACTAAGACCTGACCTAAAAACCAAACTTGTGAAATTCGCTTAAGTGTTATGCCATGATGATACATGCTATGATTACTGATATGTATGAACCCATGATTTATGATCAACCATCGGTGTCGTGTGTCGTTATATCGAGTCGTAATTCAAACGTGCTATGTTATGGGCCATAGTGACGTTAAGTTAAAGATAGACACAACCTAACACCTAAGACCTTAATGTGATTACTAGGTCTTCGTTAGCAAACACAAATCGGATTAACAAGTGTAGCTGAGCAACCTAAGGTGAGTTTCACAAACCCTTTACTTGTGAGCCCGTTTGGGTCACAACGAACATACTAAACGGAAAACAACGCTGACAATTCGAGGTATTGCCTAATGGGGTACCTGTTATGGAAGTTGGAGTGTCTTATGGGGAACACTTGCAACTGTCCACCTTTGGGGTTTCAAATGAAATCTGGAACCAACTATTACGACACTTAAACTCTTTTTGGGATTTCAGATGAAATCCAGAATAAACATTTTAATATGACTAGTGTAGGTTAAAGTCGAAACCAAATGATATCACATGATTTCTAAGGATGCTTTAAAACTTAAAGTCCTCAACTTAGTACTGATGATCTGGAAAGCGAGGGGATGTTGGGTAGATCTACTGAGGGTTTGACAAACCCTGCTCCGCGGTACACAAACGTGTAGCCAACCGGCCGGGGGCCGAACGGAGTGCAATATCAGCCTGTTCTTAGTTGTGGGCATCCCAAATGGGACACAACTGGAGGCACAAACCAACGGCAAATGCCGTACACTGTTACGTCAGCTTTCAGCCCTAGTACGACTTCCTTAGTGCATGGAAACCGGATTAGCTACCCGCGATATCGGTTGACTGCTTTAACTCTCACATAACTAGTGCATATTCGGAAATCAAACTCTTGGCAATGTTTTGCAAAACCATACTACTTATATATGTTGAAACATACGATTATTGAGACTGGGCCAATGCATGTCATGCCCACCGTGAACTCACCAACCGTTAGGTTGACACTTGTGTGGTTTTCACTTTTGCAGATCGTTGAAGAGTATCCGTCGAAGGTTGGCATGGCACACGAAGACTTTTACTTTCATTAAACTAAATTGGGAAATTGAAACTGAAATAACTATTTGTAAAGCACGTGGCTAGTGCTAAGATACTGATGTTTTGAATTCCGCTGCGTATTTTGAAACTGTTTTTATTATTGATGCTTGGACTTTACTCTGATTCATTTAGTATTTGTAACTAATGGTTGTGGTCCTGGTCTAGTCGCGCCCCTTAACGGTATAAACTCCGTTAGTGGTTATTTGGGGGTGTGACATCTGTTGTCTCCGTTCCTCTTCTTAATTGTGATGGAAGGTTTTCATTGGATGATGCAAAAGGCGGAATCGATCGGGCTATTCCAAGGGATCCAAATTCCTAACGAAGGACCGAGGATCTCTCATCTTCTTTTCGCGGACGATGCGATTGTTATAGGGAGTTGGTCGAATAACAATGTGGCTAATTTGATTCGGATCCTCCGGGTGTTCGGTATGGCTTCCGGCCTCAAAATCAATTTAGCTAAATGTGCTTTGTATGGGTTGAACGTCTCGGATCTGGAGGTGGATGACAAGGCCGTTATGTTCAATTGTGAAAAGGGGGTTCTCTCTTTCAAATATCTTGGGCTCTTGGTGGGAGCTAACATGAATAGAGTTAAAAGTTGGGAAGATGCCACGGGGGCGGTGGAGAAAAGACTATCGAGGTGGAAGGCGACCAACCTCTCAATTGGTGGGCGTTTGGTGCTTGCTAAAGCGGTTCTCGAAAATCTTCCGACGTACTATATGTCTCTCTACAAAGTCCCGACGAAAGTTCTTCAAAAATGGGAAAGCATTCGCTACAGTTTCCTTTGGGGTGGAGCCGACTCGGAAAAAAAATGCATCCATTGGGTGGCTAGAGAAGACGTGGCCAAGCCGGTTAATGAGGGAGGATTAGGCCTTATTCCCTTTAATGTTTCTAATAAATGTCTTTTAGCCAAATGGGCTTGGAGGTTTTTTAATGAAAGTAATTCTTTTTGGTGCAGAACTATAAAAGGTATCCATTTTAAAAGAAATAGTGGTGACGTGCTACCTGCAAAAAAGGAATTTGGAGGAGTATGGAATAATGTGGTCAAAAGCATAAATGCTCTTAAAGATGAAGGAGTGGATGTGCTTGCCTCCATTCAAATCTTGCCGCACAGATGTAGATGGACAGGGGACCCCAGCGGAATCTTCTCAACAGCAAGTCTTAGAAGCATGTGGAAGTGGTTTGAACAAAACGAAGGTATCATCATGCCGTGGAATAATTTAGTCCCTAACAAGGTTAACATCCTTTTTTGGAGACTTATGAAAGACCGTATCGCGACGAAGGAAGCTCTTTCAAGAAGAAGAGTGGAGATTAGAGACCCGAGCTGTCAACTTTGCTCGGAAGAAAACGAGACATCATATCATCTCATGATCGGATGCAAATTTGCTGCGGGGGTTTGGGAGCTCGTTTCGAACTGGTGCAAGGTCCCGCCTATATACGCTTTTGACTTCGGTGATCTTCTCAAGTTGGTTGAGGAATCTCGTTTTGACAGGAAATCGAAAATGGTTTTCTACACGGTAATTCTCACAACTTGTTGGGTCATTTGGAGTTTCCGAAACAAAGCTACTTTTGAAGGGGCTAAAGTTAGTATTGTTAGTATGTTTAATGAAATCAAGTGCCGTAGTTTCTTTTGGGTTAAAAATAGGAGTAAGTGGTCGACTTTGTCGTGGGAGGATTGGGATAAATTCAATATGTAAGTCCCTCTCCCGTTTTTGGTTTTTTGTGTTTGCCCTTTCCTGGCTCCTTGCTAGGTAGGGTGTTGCGGTTTTTGTTGAATGAAATAGCTGTTAAAAAAAAAATAAAATAGGTTTATAATAAAAGTTTGCAGGTTTCAAGAAACGAAGTGCTAAAACCGTGAACTCAATTAAAAGAGACGGTTAATGGTCATGTTCAAGGAAATGATGACTCAAAGTTATGAGAGTTAAAAGTTACTAAAAGCAATTTAGTTATTTAGAAGCACATGATTAAATGAAATCAAATAATTGCTTAAAGACAGGTGGGTATTGTTGGTTTGAGATGGACGCAAAGTAGAAAGCTAACATTAATCATGTTGGGCTGAATTTAGAAGTAATTTGTGTGGCTATTCATGTGACTATGTGAGTATTTTTGCAAATTTCCGATAGAAACAAAACAAAGAAGAAAAATAAAAAAGGTTGGTGCTCACTGTGTCACTTGTTTATGGTCAACGCATGGATCAAATAAGTGAGGTATTTGGGCCGAATCGCAACTCAAAGAGCAAACAAGAAGTTGGGCTGAAATTTGGGCTTTTATTCTACGCAAAGCAGACCTAAAACAAGAAAACTAGATAGGGATATTTGGGCCTACGTAAGGCACAAGATAAATAGAAAAAGGAAAAGATATAGGGAATTAGACTACATACAAATGAGGCAGAACACAATTTGATGAAAGCATTCGAAAAACTGAAAGAGTTGATCGAGTATAGAGTTTTTGGAAGCACTCGGTTTGATTGTTCTAAATTCTTCTTAAACATTAATCTTTCTAGTTTTGATTTTTTACTAAACTATGGTTACGAGTCTAATTCTGGATTTAATGTCTTTGGATAGCATGAATATGGCTAAAATTCTATAACCATCTAGATTTAGATGATCTTTGACATGTGTTGATTTTCTTGTTTGACTTTACATATGAAGATGTTGATTTTATGAAATTCTTTCTTGATTGAACACTTATGAATGCAAGAGTCTGCTGTGATTTGGTTACCATCGTGATTAGTGTGGTTGTAGGCTTGGTTGGGATGTCGCATACGACTAATTGGTCTTACACTTATTCTTTAAGTGTTTAAATCAAAAATTGTTACAACTAAATGCATGATGCTCACATAGGTAGTGATAAGTTACTGATGGTAGTTAAATTTGGAGGTTTGTGTCCATGCTTATATTTTTGGATGATTGTGTTTGCATGCTAACTGGTTTCTTTGTCATTGTTTGATGGTTGTAGGGTTGTTAGAGCGATACGCCTCCATTTATTCATGGTTTGAGACTTTCTAGGTTTTCGATTAATTAAGTTAGAATTTGCTTCATGATATTAGGATTGCTTGTAGTGTCTATGATTGTAGTAATCTTGGTATTATGAGATTATCAAGCCTCAGATAGGTAGTTATTCCATAAAAGAGACACGCTTAAGACCAAATAACCTAGTAATTAGCCAATTTTACTCCAAGTAATAGCTATAGCTTAAAGCGTTCAAAGTAATTTTGAAAATGCATGATATATAATCTAATTATTACCTATAAACATTTTACAACTATAACCCCTTCAACCTTTTTTACAAGTCATATGATACAAACTAATTAAGAATTATTTGAGTTGAACATTGATTTTTTATTTAAGTAGGTGGACGCGTGTCCACTTGAGGTCTTTAAATAGTCACGTGGAGTGTGTATGATGTATTGCTCTACACGCTTTGAATCCTTATCGTCTGTTTTATCTAACTCTTGAATACTCATTTCTCTCTCATCTTTATCTCTCTCACATTAAACCCGTTTGATGCCAGGGTTTGATAAAATAAAGACCTAATTAAATAGAGACTTGCATAACAGTCTGAACTATATATATTTAATTTTATATATTCTCTTGCGCATCAACGCACACCAATTCCAATCTTGTTTCAAATAATTATGTTTTTTTTCGGTAATTAAAATGATAAATTTCTTTTCTTTTATTAAACTGTATAGATATAGATATATAGATGCATCATATATATGTCTACAACCGAGTACCAACTACCAAAGAACATGTGATCTAACGATAACAAAATTTACAGAGCAAATTTGTTTCTATCAAAGGTTAATACTTTAAGCCTCACACTAAACAAAATATATAGAAATTTAAAAGAAAAACTAGACGGTGTGAAGCTAGAAAAACTAATAACGCTTTATCTTTTAATGCATTTCCTTCCAATTTATAAAGGAATGTTACTTTTACACATGATGGGTGATTAAATCAAACATTGTGAAATCTGAATCGCACAATATCTTTAAAAATTCGATATTAATTGCGTTATGTAATTCTTTAAAGTTTAAACCATGTGCAACCGTGGTATATAACTATATATAAAACTAAACAATATTTAATTACTAACAACACAAAAAGATATTATAATTATAAATATATATAATTGTAAATAAATGGGTGTGAGCGCCCATAATAATATGCTCCCTCTGCTACATGTCCATTTGTGGTAAGTATTCGTGTTCGACACTTTGCACAGTACCATGCATGTATCCTGTTACCTTTTGCTTTCACTTTTACTTATTTTATTCTTTATGCCGTAATTATTTTTAATATTTATTTAAGTATCAAATATAAAACTTAAGTACTTTTAACATGTCAAAGTAATGTATAAAATAATTACTTCATCTGCCATAGAGTAAGAAAGGTTTTGTACAAACTATACAAGGGTCAAACACATCCCTTAATTATTTGTACATTTGTTTCTACTCCTATATTAAATAAGAAAGGTCATATACGAAACGGTTTTACGACTAAGATAAGTCAAATACATGTTATAATCAGTAAGCGATTGAGTTTCGTAGTGCAGACTTATATTCGAAGTACTTCTGTCGGTTTGAGCATCTAATAGTTTGAGAAGTGATACGTAGATTGAATATTTAGAGCATTCACAGCAGAATTTTTACCTTTATCCTTATAATTTACCTAAAAGCTCACATTTCTTAAATTTAACTTGCATTTTATAAAAACTCACACATCAGGTTCTTTATCCTTACCTTTATATAAGGATTTGGTAAATATACGGATTTGTTTATTAGATTGGTAAAATATAAAGAATAAGGGATAAGGATAAAAATCCTGACGCAATAATAAAAATATAAAAAATCAAAATTTAAGGATAAATATGAGTTTAAAGATCCTGCTGCTATTGTGAATGCTCTTAGGAGCGAATGATAAAGTTGATGTGAAAAATAAGAAGGATTTGATCGGTATCATGAATTTGGATAATTAAATATACTTTTTATTGGTCGAATGACTATTTTGGACAACGGCTACCTCGCGGTAAAAACTACATTAATTTTTATACGTGGTACATAAAGGAAAGTTACATATACCACTATGTACTATAAGTATTCGATTTTCATGGTTCTCTACAAATGGTAAAAATAAAATCAGAGATTTATGTTCTTTGTTGGTCGTCTCAACATGAAAAGTACTCCTTAAATTCCTCTATCATTGAGCTATAAAAGAAGAAACAAAGAAACAAGAAGAAAACACAAATGTATAATTGATCATTAAATGTTGGTTGTTGGGAGAATTAGGTGCAAAGATTTTGTTAGTTGGTAAGAATTATATAGAATATTGGTTCATGAATGTTGAGGTGGGTGGTTGAAGATCAATGTATGATGGGTCATGTGATGGAGGAATGAAGGTTCCCATAAAACATGCTACTTTGAAGCACGACATATTCTGGTATGTTATATGTGTTGTTGAGTGAAACTGCAACCCAAAAGTGGAAATGATAAGATTTGCAGAGGAAAAAGGGGGAAGAACATATATGAATCATTTGAAAACATGTCACATCATGTACATATCTTGTCAAGACAAGATCTTTATGTCCATCTCGTGGTGTTAAAATATGCCCATCATAAATCATGTTTACAAGAACGTACGGCATGTAATGCCATCCCATGTTGGTTCAAAGTGATTGATGAGTTAGAACCAATCTTGAAGATAAATGAAAAAGAGGGGATTAATTTGCACATGGGTATATACATACATTTATCATGGAACCTTAAAAAGTGTAGAATCATAAAAATCGGATTAAACGAATTCAAACTTAACTCATTTCAAAGGCAATGGAACCAGATTGTCAATTATTAATGGGTTTAGCCTTTTGGGTTTTCAGCTTTTAGGATTTTCAGTTTTAAACTTTTAGGATGAGTTTAAATTTCGGGTTTAGCTTTAGGGTTTAATTTTTCCAATAGAAACTAACTATTATATTTTCTGATAATCATCTTCAAAACGTACACCAAAGATGATGATGATGGATGAATATAGCATGCGAAATAACTATATTTCGCATGAGAAATTGAGTTTTGTCGCATGCGAAATAGAGTTAATTTCGTATTTAGCGTTGACTTTTATGATTTAACTTTTGAATTTTGATTTTAGATTTAGAATTTAAAAACCCACTAATTTTTAACTAGCGGGTTCCAATGCCGCTGAAATAGTTCAATTAGAGTTCGTTTGAATTGGTTCCCTACGACTCTATACTTTTTAGGGTTTTATAATAAACTTTCCATATATGACCATAATAAAACCAATGGCAGGAAAAAAGTACTTTGGAAGAATCGGCTAGTCTCAACAGTTTAAACAACAGGTTCATGAACCAGAGCTGTTGGCCGAATCCAGGACGTTATCGGACAATGAACTCAAGATTAGATTGGATTTGAAAAAGGTTATTAAAGAAATCAAACATCGTAAATGCATGAATCTAAGGCAAAAAGCTAGAGTTCGTTGGGCTTTAGAAGCTGATGAGAACAAGTCCTTCTTTCATGGAATTATTAACAATAACTTGAGCAACAATCGGGTTAATGAGGTCTGGATTAACGGTGAATGGGTTATGGAACCTCATTTGGTTAAAGCCGAGTTCCACAAGGTTTTTAAGGATTGCTTACAGGAAAATGAACATGACAAACCATAAGTGAAGTGCAGAGGACTTGGATGTATCATCCATGAGGAGAGAATTCAGCGCACTCGGTCATTCAACACGAAAGAAATTAGGAAAGTAATTTGGGAATTTGATGGAAATAAAGCATCGGGGCCGGACGACTTTTATGTGGATTTCTTCATGGACGTTCTTCCTCAATTATTGCTCTCATACCAAAATGTGAAGATCCATCAGTGCCAAACGATTATCGACCTATTAGCTTAGTCAATATTGTGAACAAAGTAATATCCAAAGCTCTTGTGGGTCATCTTGGGAAACTAGTTTCTGAGGAGCAATCGACATTTCTAAAGAACATGTATATTCTTGATAGCCCGATGATGCTAAATGAAGTTCTGGCATGGCTTAGGAAGACAAAAAGAGCTGTTCTTTTTAAAGTGGATATTGAAAAGGCCTTTAACTCTCTAGCTTGGAGTTTCATTGATTAATTTATGAGCCATATGAGTTTTCCTACCAAATGGCGAGGATGGGTTATGGGGTTTGTCACATCCGCCTGGGCCTCAGTTCTTATAAATGGAAGTGCAACATAGGAGTTCAAATGCGGTAGAGGTCTTAGGCAGGAAGACCCTCTGTCTCCTTTCCTATTTGTTATGACCATGAAAATGCTCTTGAATGTAACAAAGCAGGTGTGTTCAATCGGTCTTATCATGGCATCAAACTACCAAATAGGGGTGTTCATGGTTCGGATGGTCCAATTTTGAGAAGTTTTTGGACCAAACTGGACTATAGGGTTTGGGAAATCGTAAACCAAACCGCCGGATTGGTTTGGTTTAACCTGACCGACGAAACTGATTTTTCCGGTTTAGTTCAACGGATTATCACGGTTTGGCCCGTCTGAGTTTTTGGGTCGTACAACATACATTATTTAAGATGTCACCCGTATTTTGAAAGTTATCCTTTGTGTTTTTCTAATATTGACTTGATCACGTTTGTTCCTAAGGCCAACAATGGTGTAGTGTCTTCCATGATTAGGCGAGCTTGAATTGCACTTCAGTGAGCTTAGGGCTGGCAAATCGTATCAGACACGACCTGTTAAGACACGACACGATAAGACACGACACGATTGGCCTGAAACACAAACACGACACGAAAACTTTTCGTGTCTAGTTTTCAAAACACGAACACGACCTGTATTTTAACGGGTCGACACGATAAAACCTGTTTCACTCAACCTGTTTAGACACGAACACGACCTGTAATTTAACGGGTTTAAGAATTGCGAGATGTATGAGTGTATGTTACGACAGAAATGTAATGGAATTTTGAGAGACGTCACATAATAATCTAATTCTAATATATCTTAAATATATTATTTAAAAATATATATTATTAAAATATAAACGTGTCTTAATAGGTTAACAGGTTTCGACCTATTAAGACACAAAAATTAACAGGTCTTAACAGGTCGACCTGTTAACGACGCGAAACATGTTAAGCTCAAACACGAAACCTGTTAACATTGTCGTGTTTCGTGTCGTGTTTTCGTGTCCATGTCAAAATTGCCAGCCCTAAGTGAGCTCTCTTATCTGTGTGTCTGTAAGAGCATATGGGTTATTAAATTGTCATATGTAACTATTTGCTTGTTAGAGAAACTGTTTTCATATCATTGATAAATCATCACACAGATTTACCGGTCCATAAATAGTTTATTTAAACTATTGTCGGCTGGTTCAGTTTTTTTTGTTTTGAGAAATAAAATCCGCAATCCGGACCATTTGATTCGGTTTGGAGAAATAAAAACGGTAATTCGATCTATTTGATTTCTAACCAAACCAAATAGGTTAATTGACTCGGTTAAAACGATTTAGTTTGGTTTTTCTGGTTTTTGAACACCCCTAATACCAAACTGTGCGTCGGAGGTCTTTCATCTTTGTATGCCGATGGTGCTGTCTTCCTGGGATAATGGAGTGATTCCAACATTAAAAAATCTCTTAAGAATCTTGTGGGGGCTTCTACCTGGTATCTGGTCTACGTGTGAATCTGTCAAAGACACATTTCTATGGCATTGGGGTGGAGGAACAACAGTGTGAGGAAATGTCATCTCTCATTAGGTGTACGCGATGTTGTTTTCCAATTAAATATATTGGGCTACCTGTTGGTGCTAATATGAGTCTATATAAAAAACTAGAAGCCGGTGGTGGAGATTTTTGAGAACATGTTATCTAAGTGGAAAGCAATGATGTTGTCCATGGTGGGGCGAATCACTCTTATTAGATCAGTGTTGAACCCACTTCCTTCATACTATTTCACATTGTTTAGGGCCCCATGAATTTTTTTAACATCTTGAAAAGATCCGTAAGAGGTTTCTTTGGGGTGGAACTATTGAGAAGGCTAAGATTAATTGGGTCTCTTGGGATCAAGTCAGAGTTGATAAAGCCTTGAGGGTCTTGGGATTGGTATACTCAAAGAGTCCAGCATTGCTCTCTTGTAAAAGTGGTAGTGGCACTTAAAAATGGATAAAAATGGCATGTGGAGGAAAATAATTTAGGCCATTCATCATAACAATTGATCTTGGTTCACTCTGTCTATAAACTTGTCTTTTGCAAGAACTTGGAAGAGCATAACGGAGGTGGATCGGGACCTGGAGCAAGTCGGTATTCTCCTACAAAAGCTAATCCGAGGAATCCTTGGCAAGAGATATAAAATCTTATTCTGGCTTGATAACTTGATATCAGATGATGTGCTAGCTAATAAATTTCTAGCCCTATTTGCACTATAAAAAAGGAAACGATGTTTAATTCAAGATTGCTATCAAATAGTTCAAAATGGTGTCCGATGGTCTTGGGAATGGAGGATCGCCATGCACTTGGAGTGGAAATGTTAGAAATGGAACACTTGACATCTTTACTTGCTAACGTTGTTGTGTTGCGGGTTAAGAATGAATGGCGATGGGAGGGATTGGAAGAAAACACATTTTCAGTCAAGCAGGTCAGGAATCTATACCATCGGCAGAAGCTCCAAGTTCCCTACTTCTCATTCAAATGGTGTAAGTTGGTTCCAAACAAGTTTAACATGCTATGTTGGAGGATTGAAATGGATCAACTCCCAACGCTGATGGCTCTATCTAGACAAAACATACTTGAGAACACATTGTCCAAACTCTGCAATGAAATGGAAGAACCAGTAGATCACATCTTCCTTGGTTGTCGATATACGACTATGGTTTGGGATCAAGTGGCATCATGGTGCAACATTATGCTGGTCTACTTTTATTTTTCATTCCGATACATATTAAAAGATCCTGAACTGAACATCGGTACAAGGCACAACAAGGAAATTTTACGGGCAGTACTCTTGGTTGGAACATGGTGCCTATGGGGTGCACGAAATGAAGCTATGTTTAAACAAAGAATGGTTTCGGTTGACAAAACGGTGAAGGACATCAAGACAATTGGGTTTTTATGGATTGGACAAAGCCGCAAAGATAGAAGTATTTCATGGATGCAATGGAGGAACTTTGACGTACACTAACAAAAGGATGCGAGTGAAGATTACTTCTTGCGAACTATATTGCATATTAGATGTTTTGATTTGATATTTTACTTACGATGATTTTCTTAGATGTAATGTTCAAACTCTGGATGTTGTTCTAAACTTTGAGGTTTGCGATTCTTGCTAGCTCCGTCTTAATAATTGATATTCTTACCGTTAAAGAAAAAAAGATAAAATTAATTACTAGATACAAGTGCATCGAATGGATAACTTTTGAGGTAAATTAAGAAATTGTGTTTAGGCCACCCGGTATGGGTGGCGCTATCCCTCTTCACGCCACCATGGCGGCGCCATGGTCCACCCCCACATTCAGTTATCGACATGCGCGGAGAATGTGCGTGAAATCCTTCACGCCATCTTTTGCTGCGTCATTTCTTGCCCTCATTATGACTAGCCAATGAAATTTTGGCAACTCACATTTTCAAGAAATAGAAATTAATTAAACAATGACATCACACCACACCACATCACATAGGGTATACCCATTATATGTGGTAATTGTATGTGGTCCAATCATCGTTCACGTGACCACCACACCAACACCAAACCACCTGGGTATACCTCATGCCTTTACTAGGTTAATGAACACAAATTTATAGCTATCCTAAATTATGTACACTAAGGGTATAAGTAATACCTCCACTATACTAATTTAACCTCACACTTTCACATTTTACCCCGTAATACCCACACCACACCTCCGTATATTTTTTTTAATAATATAAAAATAGAAAAGTATGAGAGAGAGGAGAAAAAGAGGAGAGAGATAGATATGCGAAGAAATTGAAAGAGTGTGGTGGTGTGAAGCCGCATGAGTATCAAAAAATGTGACCCCTCACTAGGTGCAATGGTGTTCCTACACCTTCAGTCAGTCCATGTCATCAATCCCGCATACCCCGGCTTGAGTATTACTAATACCCTAACAAATGGTAACAAACTATATAATGAAGGGACTATAATACCCGTAACTAATCCATATATTAATTCAAGAACATTATATTCTCTCTTAAGGTATCAGCATTTTGGTTGTAAAAAAAACAATCAAAGAAATAACCCTTATTAATCCAATTATTGAAACCGAGAAGGTCCAAGAGAAGTGTAAATCCACTAGACTAGCCTAATGAAATCGAAGGAATATTTATGTCCAAAAAGGTTTTCTAAGCATGCTTGTGATCAAGAGATTGATGCACATGTTAATTCATGGTCCATTGAAAAATTACTCGGTATATGTGCTTGTGAGTCATGACTTTAAGTTGTATCATTTACACTTACACCCATCATCCCAAGATTTAGGGTATGTTCGATGCTTGCTTTCTTCATCACACGCATCTTTTGCTTCTTTATTCATTTCAAACTCGACTACAAAATCTCAAACCTCATATATGTCGATTGTTTTTACGAGTAAATTAAGCTAATTAATCATGTAATCAACTATCATTTTGTCTTAAAGATATGAATTAAAGAAATTCGACTAATTAATAACATAATGACATGTACGTCGTACCTAGGGTTAGAGATCGAGATCGATTAGTTTAACTCAAGTTTCCGGGTAATCGAATGAAACTGTGATGGATGTTGTTTATGTAGAAATGAGTGTCGAACCACTAGCTTATCAGGTTCTCGTTATCGATCTGTATCCTCCGATTAGCATCCACTGACGCACGGGTCTCCGTGGATCCACTTCTATCAGATTTCCTTTACCAGTATCCACTAACCCGACACTCCTACTCAAGTTCCACTGACTTGTATCAGTGGATGATCAACATCCACTGATCAGTTCTATCTTAGCATATCCACTGACCTCGCACATGTGGTCAAAAACTTTATGTTCGCTAAAGTGTGCGATCAAAGTATCACATTCCGCCTATCACACACGCCGTAAGCATATGTGTGAGTTAGTGTGATTCTCACCGTGAGGGTCATCATTTATGTTTACTTTAAAAGGAAACAATATTTAGAAAAAAGCCTCACTTATATACAAGTTTTATCTCATCACCAATGTAGGATAAGCTTTCATATTTTTTGTTAAGATTTTCAATAGCTTTAATAACTTCAAACACTCCATCAACTTGAGCATGAATGTCTTATTTAACTTGGCTTCCTTTTGATATGCTTTTGTTCAAATATTTCTAACAACCTCTACCATTAAGTGTGCCTTTAATCTTAGTTTTTCATACTTACGTTTTTTTGTTTGTTTTTTTCCTGTTTACTAATACATGCATTCTTGTAATATTTAACTCTTTAGTTAGTTACTTATCTACTTGTTATATTTTTGTAGAAGTTTTGTATTTTGCTAAAAAAAGTTTTTTTTATGAGTCACGTGTTTTTCTAAGAGTAGCTTCTCTATCTTATATATATACTAGTTTCCAAGGAGATGTGCGTTGTCGCGGGATAACACGGACATACAAAACAATTAAATTGTATATTATTATAACGCTACGCAGAAAAGATGAAAAATAAAAACTACGTAACGACTTAAACACTACCGTAGCAATGATAAAGACAAAAAACCGAACTAAAAGACAAACTAGTAAATAGTTACTATTCACAAAAGTTTACAAATGTTATAAGGTATAATATAATATAATATATATGATAGTTTACTGGATAGTTTATTAATATACCGGTATAATGTGTAGGAGTCGTTCATGTAAGATAAGAATTTAAACAAAATAGACACTTAAATATATACCACCTATGCTATTACAATACGAAGGTTACAAAGATAAACTACAAAGAATTACAACTTGAAATGAACTAAACACAAGGACATAACATAAATACAATATAGAAATACACCTGATAAAGATGAGATTTTGCAAAACTTAGTTTTCACAATCAGAAGTGCAGTTTCCGCTTAATGAAAACACAATGTTTCACAGAAACCGAAAATCAGACTTTTCCCAAGAAAAACAAGAGATTTCATAAAATTTGTTTTAAAGAAATTTTAGAAGAAATAGTTTGAACTATGTTTTTGGCTGAGGCTTGTGTTCAACACAATTCCCTTAAAACAAATTTCGAGTCTCTTGTTAAGACCAGTTTGTTTTCTAGGGTACAACAGCCGAAACAGTAGTACTGCCTGAGTATACTAAACTTGGACTATACATTTAAAACCTTGTAGGCTGGAAGAACTTGATCGCTGGAACCGAGCTGGAATTCCAAAACAGTGAGGAGAATCGTGAAATGTCGAGGAGAGCAGAAGAGTTCGTGTAATTTTCTGGTAGCTAAAAATATTGGTGATGGTCTACTGTTTATACAGAACCTTATGTTACATCTAAGAGTATTAAAATCAACGAATTAAACACCTTCCAACGTCTTCACTGGCGTTTAATCAGATTCAAAACCAAAGATAGAAATATCTGTTTGTAAAATGTATCATACATATTGCAAAAAAACCTATTTTCGTTCAAAACTTTCTCAAAAAACTAGTTTTTCCGTAACCCACTTGAACCAAGTGAGTCAACCAGCATCATAATTTTTCAACTAAGAAGTGACCTCTATACAAAAGGTTAATTATGAAAACCAACTATCTATTGTAAACCACTTCAAAGAGTTTATCTTTCCATCAATGTGAAACTCCCTACTCTTGTTCACAAATTTCACCTAAAAGTTCCAACTATATGTGTATATTACTTGTATGTTTAAGAGTTTAGGTTATCTTTTTTAATGAATATCTAGTTAAAAAAAAGGTAAGTCTATAAAAACGGTGCACGGGAAATCCATGAGCATATTTGTTCTCGATCTCATGCAATTATGGTTACCCATATGAATTACCAAAAGCACCCTCGCTTTTATATTTAGGCCACCATTGAAAGGAGGTCCCTTTTTCTCTTTTCACAGCCACGATATGGGTACGTTTGACCATCTTCAAGCGGTGGAAAATAATATTGACCTAATTATTATATTATTATTTATTATCTTATTTAGTGAAATATGATTGTGAAATTTATCTTAAAACAACCGAACTTAGAATCATGCGAAGCTTTGTTTGTTATTTTAATTTTTAGTAAGAATCTTTATGTTTATATTTTTACATACTAATAAAAAGTAATTTGATATCACATGATCTCTTTTTAACTGAGATGTTCATTTAAGATTTTTTCACTTAACACCATCATAAACTATTAACTTTTATCTTAACCTTGTAATAATGTCAAACTACCAGATTTAAAACAAAATTTTAAAATTCATTTTCTTTCAATATTTATGAAAATTCAATCAGGTTAAACTTTATAAATTTGATAAACATTTTTGACATTAATTTCTTTTGGAACATTCAATCAAACACTATTTACACAAGTTAAGCCTATTTCTGGAGAAAACATCTCCGCAAGCGGTCGGATGAAAAGTTTGTCAGGATCAGGGATCAAACTCATGATTTTTCAGTCTCGAGTCTCCATCTCATCATCAATGTCATTCGACCAAATGACTGACGATTCACAATTAATTAACATACTTCATGCAACCTAGTATACATCTATACAAAGGCTCGCATCCAAGTCACGCGCATAATTAATAATTATTCGCTATATATATATTCCATGCGTAATGACCAACTCCAACGTAAAAATCACATTTTCATCACATGTTAAGCATAGAAACTGTACATTAATTCGTAATGTTGCATGCAATATACATCATTCAAATGCACGTTTAGCTACTAATCATCATCAAGTTGGGACTTTTGGTACATCACTAAGAACAAGAGCCTTCAATCCGTTCCATTCCCCTCTCATATTGCTAGCACCGTCATAACCTTGACCACGGATTTTATAAACATCAAACTGATATTGCAATAATACTTTCCATAAACTTGCTTTCAAGGTTGTTGATAAAGTATCCTTGACATGAACCAAATCCAATAATCTTTCTTGTATCATCCCTTCTGCATCAACAAACCTCAAAACTATGGCCATCTGCTCATTTTTAGCCTCATCTCGGGACTCATCAACCATGACACAAAAGTATGATTCTCCCACTTCACTACGAATATACTTCCGAACCTTGATGGCAATAATACTAAGAATCTCTTTTTGAATATCACTAGAAGTATATTTTGAATTGTAAGGTGCATTCCCTAATATAACTTTTGAAAGTTCATCATTATAAGAACCTAGAAGTTCTAGTAGCTCAAGAAAGTTACCTCGGTTTTTTGAGCTTGTAGATTCATCATGCCCTCTCAAAGCACACGCTTGAAATGTTAACCAACGAACTACATCAACACTAGCTTTTAACCTTAAACGATTCTTCTTTTTTTGCTCCTCATTTTGTTTCACTAAAATATTTTCAATGTGTGCATCTTGGTTCAACAAGTTTTCACTATATAAAAAAGCATTTTTATGGTGTGAAGACGAAAGGTGTTTCAAGAATGCACACTTTTTCCCACCAACTCTTTTTCATTTGTCAAATCCTTTAACAGTGAAAGCATCATGACCGTGGCTAACACTAGGTTTATCACTAAATAGATAACAAAGAAAACAATAAGAAGAATGTGTTGTTGGAGAATATTCTAACCAATTTTTATAAGTACCATACCATTCAACTTGAAACCTCCGAGTATGACCTTCCGTACCTTTATTTTCATATTCCTCAAGTTCTATTTGATAAGGACCTAAAGAAGAAAGATAAGCGCGTCTAACTTGTTCTCTTAAATTAACCGGATACTCCCACATCGGTTTTCGTTTTGCCGGATCTCTTACTAGCTTGCTAGGATCCACTTCATTAACCGGATGCTCTTGTTGATTTTCATTAACCGGATGTGACTCACTTGTCGTGGCTTTTTGCCTTTTACTTTTTTCATTCTCATTGTGGGTTTCTACATCCTTTCTTTTGAAAAAAGAATCAATGGTTTTAGGCTTTCTCATTGTATCTAAAAAACAAAACACAATTACACAATTACTCAAATGTAGTATACTTTCAAGTAAAGATTAAAAAGAATAATATAAGAGCACAGTGCACAGAACCAATCAACTGCTTGAAAACTTATAATCAATGATTGTACACACATATATATACACACACATATATGACACATACATGAATCATATGAAATTCTGCTTGAAATTATAATCAGTGATTGCAATTTGCAAAAGACCAAAAAAGATTAAAAGGGTCAAACAAACATACTTGAAAGAATCAAAAAAGATTAAAAGGGTCGGAGCAGCGAGCAGCAGGGGGCAGGGGGCGGAGGTCTTCTGATGAGGGTGAGATTGAGAGAGGCCGTCTGTTTGTGTTTGTAAAAAAAGGGTTTCCCCTTTTGATTTTGTATATTATGTAAATTAAAAAAAAAAACCTAAAAAAACGAGACTACCAAGATTCGAACCTGGGTAGTTGACAAGTTGAGAACCAAGAATTTCGGGTGGAACCAATTGAACTGCAATATTTTTGTTACCTAGTTTAACTCCTTGAAAATATATAGACTGGGCCAGACTATATATATAAAAAAATCAAACCGAACGCGCGTAAATTTCCACTTCTGAGCGAAAAAACCGGTAGGGCCGGGGCCCGGTCTGGCCCCTCTTATACTTCGCCCCTGAACTTACAATCATGCGAAGCTTTGTTTGTTATTTTAACTTTTAGAAAGAATCTTTATGTTTATATTTTTACATTCTAATAAAAAATAATTTGATATCACATGATCTCTTTCTAACTGAGATGTTTTTTTTTAGAACGGCGATTATAATAAAAAAAAGGGGGACAACTAGCAAGACGCTAGAAGCCATAAAAAAATCAGAACTTACAAGGAAAAGGAGGACCAGTCATACCAGCTAATAGACTGATCATTACATTTGTTACAAAACCATAAAAAACTCCAATTCTTTATTTCTATGAGCACCAGAAGCACCGAGGGAGGTCTATGATTAAAAATCGTCAAGTTCCTTTCAATCCAGATACACCAACATCCGGTTAGCTTGAAGATCCTCACCGCCTTCTTTTTACGATCAGAAAAGGACCGCTCCTCGTACACCTCCAACAAATCCGGTTAACTGAGATGTTCATTTAAGATTTTTTCACTTAACACCATCATAAACTATTAACTTTTATCTTAACCTTGTAATAATGTCAAACTACTAGATTTAAAACAAAATTTTAAAATTTATTTTCTTTTAATATTTATGAAAATTCATAATGTTAAACTTTACAAATTTGATAAACATTTTTGATATTAATTTCTTTTGGAACATTCAATCAAAAACTATTTACACTAGTTAAGCCTATTTTCGGGAAAAACATCTCCGCAAGCGGTCGGATGGAAAGCTTGTCAGGCTCAGGGATCAAACTCATGATTTTTCAGTCTCGAGTCTTCATCTCATCATCAATGTCATTCGGCCAAATGACCGACGATTCACAATTAATTTAACATACTTCATGCAACCTAGTATACATCTATACAAAGGCTCGCATTCAAGTCACGCGCATAATTAATAATTATTCACAAATATATATATATATTCCATGCGTAATGACCAACTCCAACGTAAAAATCACATTTTCATCACATGTTAAGCATAGAAACTGTACATTCGTAATGTTGCATGCAATATACATCATTCAAATGCACGTTTAGCTACTAATCATCATCAAGTTGGGACTTTTGGTACATTTTATTTACGTAACATTCCTAACTTTATAGCATTTTAACCATCATGATCCATACTTTAGCTACAAACATGCAAGATCCTACGTAAATACATCACCTTTATCGCAATACAAGCATCAAGGGACCAACTTTACTCATTATCATGCATGCATGGTCGTAAAGTTTCAGTTTTTATCATGTAAACATAATCAAGTTAACACCTCTACTACTCTAACCACTAGACCTAGTGTCAAGCATGCATCTTTAATGAACAACATGCATAAAAATACAATCTTTATCACCCTGCATGCTATTATAATCATCATACAACACTTTTTGTACGTAAAAATCAAAACTTTATCATCAAGTAACCTAGATATAAACTTGTAAACTCATGAAAAGCATAGATCTAACATAAAAATGCAAATTTTATTAAAAACAAGAAAGGTGAATAGGTCAAATGGTTACCTAGCAAAGATGATGAGTTTAGAGACGATTCGGGGCCTAGATTTTCTCCAAACGACCAATGGTTCTTCAAAGGGTTGATGAGGAATGAAATATCAGAGAGTTTAGGGTCTGGATGTGTGTTTAAAATGGGAGAAATAAGGATTATGACGGCTTAATTTGTTTAATTACCAAGAAAATTAGGGTTTTCCCATCCGACCATCAGTCGCGAACCGCAAGGGGAGTAGAAGGGGCTGGTCGCGTTCCACATCACGCCCAGACCAGCCCCTTGGCTGTTTTCTCCGTCTGCGTGCCCAGTCTTCGTTTTTTTGCGTTTTTACTACGGTTTTCTCTAGTCTCATATTTTATTTGTTCTTATCATATTAACCACATTCAAGCCAATAAAAATGAATATAAACATACCATGTATTAAAATACATTAAAATAATTAATTTCACGTAACACGTTCACATTTAATTTTTCGTACGTATCAGTGTTTGATGGATCATTAATGTTTCAAGACTCAACTTTGTATGTGATGTTTTGAGTTGTGATTTGAGAATACTAGACTCGTTTAATACTCTAATTGACACGTTACGCCTATATACGTCATTTCCCGATTTATCAGTTTAAGTCGTTGCGGGTCTCACCTGACGGGTCAGATTATCACATCTTTCCCCTGCTAAATAATTATCGTCCCGAATATTAAGTATCAAAAATACGTTTTTCTTAAAAGCAAAGAAGTTTTTTTAAGTTCCCACAAATTAAGAAGATTAAATGGGCCAAAGTCATTAGTTTGTCGCTCAATAATAATTCTTTAATGGAAAATTGGATTTGAATAATCCAATTTTTTGCCTATTGGTAAATAATAATTCGCCTTTTAACATCATCAACTATCAGACTCAGCTTTACACTTATTTGTTTTCACCGGTCCCTCCTTTAAAAAAGTTAACCCCGTTAACCTTTTCATCCAATTTTTTAACCCAAATATTTGATTTACCATAACTTCTTCAAATCTTGATAAAAATTCAATCTGTAAGTTGCTATGAACTTGTGACGAAAAACTAAACAAGACTAGATCTATATTGCTTAGGTTTTAAATAGGTTATGATGATGAACAAGAGCATCAATGTTATGACTTTTTCATAACTTTGTATCAAAAATTGAGCATCAAGTCCATTGTGTTTGTGATATTGATCGATTCTAGCAGATTTGGCATGTTCTCACGAATCTATAGCAAGTTACGGAATTAATTTTCATAGAGTATTGATCGTATTTCAAATTTCACAACTTCATGTTCTTCATGAAGCTTCAACAATCGTGGGTTGACAAATTTTCAATGGTTTTCAATGAT
>JBCNJP010000011.1:7149818-7163552 GCA_039602395.1 Deinandra increscens subsp. villosa | reverse complement strand
TAAGAGTAAATTACAGATTACGACCTTTATAGTTATTGAAATTATGGATTTTAACCTTTTTCAAAACTAATTACACGAAACAACCTTTAAAGTTTTTTTATTTTCAGAAATGGACCTTTACACTAACTGTCATCCAAATTAAACGTTAAGTGGGCACATGATTGGCACATGCTAGGGTAAAAGGGTAATTTTACCCTTATAACAAACCAGGCACCTATACTCCTGATTGTCGTGATAAACCTTTAAAAATTGATAAACCATTATTTCTTTTGAACGGCGATCCAAACCCACCCCCTGATTAAACGCTTGCTCTTCCAGGAAATTGGGAAGCATGGAAAAATCGATCATTCGCTCATCACTCCTTCTAGATGAAGTTGAAGCTATGTATCGTAAGTTTATGAATGTTGCTTCTTTGAATTTAGTTTTAAGGAACAAAGATTCAGTTTTATGTTACTGTTACATCATGCGGGCAAATTTCACTCATCCTGATCAAGTATTAAAATCGATTAAAGAAAAAAAACGATGTTCATGTTAGTTTTAAGGAAAACGATTCTTTGAATACCTGTAATTGGGGGCGGATCGAGATGATTAGAATGCACACTTATGAAGAGATCGAGATTTTAAAAGATAAAAAAGAGAGAGAGAGAGAATGGTTAACGTTTCACGGGATCGAGATAGATGAATGTGTTGAGACTGTTGTGTATTTTGAATGTAGAAAAGAGAGATATCGGTTCCAGATTTTTAAGAAGTAAAGAACCCTAAAAATTGGATGAGGGTGAGATTGTTGCTTTTTTTAAAAATAAAATAAAATAAAATAACGATCACGAGTATATGGCGTGGGGTTTTTTAAGGGTCAAATTACCCTTTTACCTTAGCATGTGCCAATCATGTGGCCACTTAACGGTTAATTTGGATGTCAGTTAGTGAAAAGGTCCATTTCTGAAAAGAAAATAACTTTAAAGGTTGTATCGTGTAATTAGTTTTCAGAAAGGTTAAAATCCATAACTTCAATAACTATAAAGGATGTAATCCGTAATTTACTCTAAAATTAAATATATATAGTTCAGACTGTCGTGCAAGTCTCTATTTGATTAGGTCTTTATTTTATCAAACCCTGGCATCAAACGGGTTTAATGTGAGAGAGAGGAAGATGAGAGAGAAATGAGTATTCAAGAGTTAGATAAACAGATGATAAGGATTCAAAGCGTGTAGAGCAATACATCATACACACTCCACGTCACTATTTAAAGGCCTCAAATGGACACGCGTCCACCTACTTAAATAAAAAATCAATGTTCAACTCAAATAATTCTTAATTAGTTTGTATCATATGACTTGTAAAAAAGGTTAGAGGGGTTATAAAATGAAGTTGTAAAATGTTTATTGGTGATAGTTAGATTATATATCATGCATTTTCAAAATTACTTTGAACACTTTAAGCTATAGCTATTACTTGGAGTAAAATTGGCTAATTACTAGGTTATTTGTACTTAAGCTTGTGCCTTTTATGGAATAACTATCTATATGAGGCTTTTATAATCCCATAATACCAAGATTACTATCATCGTAGACACTACAAGCAATCCTAACATCATGAAGTAAATTCTAACTTAATTGATCAAAAACTAGAAAGTCCTAAACCACTAATAAAAGAATGCATATCGCTCTAACAACCCTACAACCATCAAACAATGACAAAGAAACCAGCTAGCATGCAAACACAATCATCCAAAAGTATAAGCATGGACACAAACCTCCAAATTCAACTACCATCAGTAACTTATCACTACCTATGTGAGCATCATGCATTTAGTTGTAACAATTTTTTATTTAAACACTTAAAGAATAAGTGTAAGACCAATTAGTCGTATGCGACATCCCAACCAAGCCTGCAACCACACTAATCACGATGGTAACCAAATCACAACAGACTCTTGCATTCATAAGTGTTCAATCAAGAAAGAATTTTATAAAATCAACATCTTCATATGCAAAGTCAAACAAGAAAATCAACACATGTCAAAGATCATCTAAATCTAAATGATTATAGAATTTTAGCCATATTCATGCTATCCAAAGACATTAAATCCAGAATTAGACTCGTAACATAGTGTAGTCAAGAATCAAAACTAGAAAGATTAATGTTTAAGAAGAATTTAGAACAATCAAACCGAGTGCTTCCAAAAACTCTATACTCGATCAATTCTTTCAGTTTTTCGAATGCTTTCATCAAATTGTGTTCTGCCTCATTTGTATGTAGTCTAATTCCCTATATCTTTTCCGTTTTCTATTTATCTTGAGCCTTACGTAGGCCCAAATATCCCTATCTAGCTTTCTTGTTTTAGGCCTGCTTTGCGTAGAATAAAAGCCCAAATTTCAGCCCAATTTCTTGTTTTCTCTTTGAGTTGCGATTCAGCCCAAATACCATGCGTTGACCATAAATCCCACAAGTGACACAGTGAGCACTAACCTTTTTTATTTTTCTTCTTTGTTTTGTTTCTATCGGGAATTTGCAAAAATACTCTCATAGTCACATGAATAGCCACACAAATTACTTCTAAATTCAGCCCAACATGATTAATTTTTGCGTCCATCTCAAACCAACAGTACCCACCTGTCTTTAAGCAATTACTTTTTTTTTTTGGAACGGCGATTTCATGTATACTAGGCCACCGCACCCCTCCGATAGAGGAGCCCCGTACCCCACTGAGGTCAGACGAGAGTGTCTTAACCGTGCCTCTGCTGACGTCTTAGCTTGGGGCTTGGGCGTTCCCCCGGGAAACCATACCGCCGGCTGCCACTTGACAGTCGTTGTGCCACCACAAGAGCGGAACTCTCTGGCGTAACACACGGTGGGACGAAAACCCGGGTGGGCTCAGGAATCAAACTGACAACCTTGCACAAGGCCTAGCTCAAATCCTTCATTTCCTTGAACATGACCATTAACCGTCTCTTTTAATTGAGTTCACGGTTTTAGCACTTCGTTTCTTGAAACCTGTAAACTTTTATTATAAACCTATTGAGTATCAATTCTTAACATGTAACTAAAATCAACTTAAATGTGTGATAATTTATCAGGTTTATATGTATAATTTAATACACATCAATACATCATAGTACCCATACGAACAACCCTAAAATAATTTGTTATTTTTTCACAATGAAAAGTTGTCTTCTAGTCTCTATGGCACATGACTATACTTTTTCTTGATATTTTCTTTATCAATAATGCTTTGTCTACACATAGAGTGGGGATTATTTTGGATCATTTCTATTCTTATGCCTCAGCTTCCCAAAGCTCTTGATGGCAACGCATCATCATTATCACTTTTACTTTCATAATCTTCCAAATCAACACACAAACCATCCTCAAAATCAAACCCACCACAATTATCATCATTTACACCTACATAGTCGATATTAGTGTTCACAATACATCTAAAGAGTTACATGTCCAGTGTTACACCCTCTATCATATTATCATTATCCACTATATAATCAAGTCATTATTAGGGTCATCATGATCTTAAGTGTCATTATCAACATCTCTTTCATCTCTATGTCTTTTAATAGACACAACTTCATCTCCATCTTCTCTTTGTTCCCCACAAAAAAAAAACATTTCATGAAATCTAGCATCAATCACTTCTTGTTGTTTATTTCGAGGCGATGTATTTCTTCTGTGAGTAGATGGACCAAAATCATGTGTTCAAGGTAGTTATTTACTCGTGTCTAATGCGTTTTATATGAGCGTCATTTCCCGGTACCTTTAAACCAAAATTCATATCCATTATAGGAACATTAAATAGTAGTAAAATACCATATTACATGGATAACATATAGTCTTAACCATTTCGTCCGACACATATTCCGTCTGCGAGAAATCTAGAGTCTGAGGGTGGTGGTGGTGGTGAATAGCCATGATCTTTAAAAAGAACAGTGTTGTGTGAATTACTTAAAAAGCTGATGTAAGACTAGCCCACTTGGTAAAGGCTCTTGCCTCTTAGTTAAAGGCTCTTGGGATCAGTTTAAAAATCATGTCTCAAGGGTCAAGGTCAACCTACTATCAGTCCCATATGTCTAGCTCATGATAGGGTGTCATTAAGTGTCAAATGTTATTAGTTTCCTTGTATAGGCCTCTCTATTCATCTATAAATATAGGTTTTTTGTCTTTGTAAATCATCACAAATCAATACTGTTGATGTTCTATAATTCTGATTACCAATACTAGGTTCAAACCTAGGCATTGGTGTAACTTAATTTAGAGAGTAGTTTAGAAGTAGGAGTATGGTAGATTTGTCTTTCAAAAAAGAAAAACCATACCTCATATCGGAAAAGTTGACAAATTCTCCTTTATGGAAGATGATGATACTATATTAGAGGTTCATTTGCTGTAAATATGTCAAATGTTAATGTTAGATAAAAAGTTAAATGTATACAAAAAATATTACATGCTATTGAACCGTGAAAAACTCTATTACACCAAAATCACAAGTTGAAGAACACTTACACTAAAACTCGTACGAATCAAGATCATTGTGTGGATGATCCTACGAACCATCCATAATGTTCAAGTCATCACAAGTGAATAGAATCGACTTACAGTTGTTGAAGATGAAAAAGGAGGAGAGCTCGGGAGGTTATTTAGACCGTGCTCGAGAAGAGTAAGAGTTGTGTGATGATCTTTGAAAGTGATACCAAGTATGAGGGTGAGGTACATATAGGGCTCAACAAGTGCATAAAATGACTAAATTGCCTCTCACGCGTTACTTACATTAGGTTAAGTTAACAAAAATTCAAACAGATCCTTAGGATTAGGATCATTTGAGAACTTTTTATTATTGTGAAAACCATTATAACACTTCCTAGCCACATATTTGGAATCTAACCTATTTTATTTATTTTAATTCAAAAACGCAATAAAGTCTTTAACCTATATAACTAAAAGACAAAAAAAAATCAAAATATTATTAACTATTAGAGTACTCTAACTATTAATATCTAGATTAGTAAAGATTAATTGTTTTAAATATTTTTTAAATACTTTCTTTTAAGTTTTTTATTATGTTTTTTAATATTTTCTTAAACTTATTTTTTATTGTTTTCTAATTTTTCTTAACTTTTTACGTTTTCATTTTTATTTTTTTAACATTTTTTAAAAACTTTTTATTAACTCATCATTTTTACGTTTTTAATAACTTTTTTTACTTTTTTTTAAATTATTCTTTTACTTTAAAAATATTTTTTTTAAAACAACTTTTTTCTAGTTTTTTTTAGTTTACCTTTTTTATGTCTTAATATAATATTTTTTCTTATTTTTCCTTACTTATTATTTTATGTTTTTTGAATAACTTTTTTTACTTTTATTAAACATTTTTATAAACTTTTTAATTATTTTTTTACTATTTTAATTTATTTTTTAAAAACTTTTTATTAGTTTTTCTTAATTTACTTTTTATGTTTTTTTATTTAAACGTTTTCATTTTCATTTTCTTAATAATTTGTTAAAACTTTTTATTAACTTTAAATTTTTTACGTTTAAATAACTTTTTTTTTACTTTTTTATTAACTTTTTTTTACTTCTTAAATTATCTTTTTAAAACCTTTTTACTAGTTTTTTTAATTTACTTTTTATTTATTTAATATAATTTTTTTTTACTTTTCCTTACTTATTTTTATGTTTTTGAATAATTTTTTTACTTTTATTAAACATCTTTTTAAACTTTGTTTACTATTTTAATTAATTTTTTAAAAACTTTTATTAGTTTTTTTATTTACTTTTTATGTTTCTTAAAAGTATATTTTGTTTACTTTTTTTATTTCTGAAAGCTTTTTTTTAAATGTTTATTTAAAAAAATAAATAAATGCTTACGTGAATGGAATATAGACACTAACAACCATGCAACATAAGCCTACGAGGATGCAACGATATGTAACATTTATGGAACAAGATTCATTTATGTTTCAACCATACGTGATTGTTTGATGAGATAGAACTTTTATTTTGCTTATTTTATACCCTTTTAATTTTGTATTCTTGGATTTCCTCATTACCAATCCATTTTTCATATTATTCTTATTGACACATATGTGTAAGTACGTTTACACCAATTTAACAACCTAAAGACCCTTTTATTAGTGTAAAAACCTATTTACATAGTGTAACAAGAACCTGATACAAGTGTGTAACATTATGTGCATATGCAACACAGTAATATTTTGGATTTGGATCAATGGGTTTAATATGTGGGGGTAGTGTTAATTGTAAAAATTTCCCTCACGTTTTTTGTCACGTTGGGGGGGGGGGGGGGGGGGGTTGTCGTTAAAAGTTAACGGGGTGTTAGCTTAATACCTCTTTATGAAACAAAATTAAAAGTTGTTACCTTATGTTGTTACACAGAGGCGGACCTACCCACAAGGCAGGGGTAGCGCCCGCTATCCCTGAACTTTTACTGCGATGTGCAATTTTTTTAAATTTTTTAAGTTTTCGGTATTTCGCTACCCCTAAAACGAATTTTCCGTTACCCCTGAAAATATTTTACCCTACCCCTTGAAGCAATTTTATGGTTTTATGTAAATCCCAACATGAAAATACGATAAAAAATCTGTTGATTACCTAAAATTGAACAACTAATAAGTTTGTGCATTTTAAAATAGAACTTATAAGTATAAAGGGTGAAGTGAAATAAATGGAGTGGACAACAAGACTCCATCGACCTTTAAAAACTGACACATTTTGGCCTCTCAGATTTAACTTTATGCATTTTCGGACAGAAAACTATGATGTATTTTTAATGAAGAACTTTTGTCTAAAATAAAAAAGTTTCGCGCTGAAAATTCAACAGAAAATTTAACTGTATGCATTTTCGGACAGAAATTCGCCCAGCCAGGTGCTTCGCCCCTTGGACCCCGCTTCTTTCGGGGACGCTGCCCACGAACCCTCATTAGTCACCGACAAGAAAAAAAATTAAACGCTACCCCTGAAATTTTTTCTGGGTCCGCCCCTGTTGTTACATCCATAAATTAGTACCTCAGTTTGTTACTATGGGTAAACCACATGTACTAGCTGTGTAATTAACTCTAAAATCTAAAATGTGAGTTCAAGGTGTTAAAAAGGTTTTGATTAAAATGAGAGTTAGACTTTGTTTTTATAGAGTTTGGTTAAAATAAGATGTACTTTCCCGTAAGAAGTGTAAGAAGTAGATAATGTTTGGATATTAATGCATGGTGTTATCATTTAATTGTGTTTTTTGTAAATATATGATAATTATAAAGCAAAAAAACCATCATTTTTTTTATTCCAAACACCATTTATTAAGAATTATTAAAAGGGCATTGTGTTAGGATATTAGTACATTGTGTTTTTTTTTTAATTCTAATTTTGATAAACATATGAACTTCTAAAATGGAAAAAACCTTGTACTAGTGTCATATATCTACCAAATGTATAATTAAAACACAATGTCATGCATTAATATCTAACACATTATGTACTTCTTACACTTCTTACGCAGTAATATTTTTTACAATAACCTTACCCGTTTTTATATACGATAAATATCATCATTTTTTATAAACTTTAAAAACTATTCTCAAAACATGCCTTAAACAAACCCTCCTTTTTTACATTAACAAGATTTTAAAACTCGCAGGTTGCCGTATGAATAAAACAGTAAAAAAAAAGTCGCATCGCTACAACGTCATGTAAAAAAAACGGGCTAAAAATGTGTAACGACCCAAACACTTAAAGTATCGTTTACAACCTAAAACTATATTAAACGACTCTACCTATTATATACCACCAACTCGATAACTCCCTAACTAAATTCGTTAAGATTGAAAATAAAAAATAAAGAAAATTTATGCTAAATGACTATATTTATCAAATCACAAACTCACCCACCAATTACTAAACGGAAAAGACCACACCTATTAGATCATCATATTATGTGTCACATTTTTACGCTTAAATAAAAAACAAAATATAAGAAATAAAAAAATTATCATGACAAGTAGCATCATCCGAGCACGTCGGTGGCGTCAATAGCAATTGGGTTATTATTCAAAAAATCAAAACCAGTTTGAAATTGTTATTAGACTAGTATAAATTATACGAACCATCAAAAAAGATGATCCATATTGCTGGCAGCAAAGGGCAAACAACAAACTAAAATTAAATACACGAAACTGAAATTCTGAATTTCGACAACTCCCCCGCGGATCCGAGTTAACTCAGGAAGCTTTAACTCTCTGGCTTCCTTCAAATCATTTATAAACCATTTTAATTCAAACAAATAATACCCTGAAAAAGTTTTAAAAAACTCCGGCGGCCGGAGAGTTCCCATTTTGACCGGCGTGTTTGTTTCTGGGGGCAATTATTCTGCAACCCAGGAACAACCAACAAAGGGGTTTCTTTTTCTTTTCCTTCCAAGAAGAAAAATTGAATCATCCTATTGTTTCGTTTAAATCAAAGAAATTGAAAATGGGGGGTGGTTCCTTATCCTCAAATTCTGCAATTGTGGGAACAAATGATGGATTTTTGGATCGAGAGGTTTTCTTGAATGTTTATGACCTCACCCCTTTCAATTCTTACAGCATCTGGTTTGGATTTGGTGTTTTCCACACGGGCATTGAAGGTAATCAAATATCTTCTCTAATTGCTTTTCAAATCTTGTTCTTTATGAGCAGATGAAATTATGAATGGTCAAGTATGCAATCAAGGTTTAAAGATTACATTTTTTGGAATAATGAATTGTTGATGGATGTATGCCTAGCTTCCCAATGTGTAAAATTTAAAGATTTGGGTTTGATCTTTTTCATGCTATATGATATTTGTTATGTAAAAAACCCAAAGAAATCTCATAGGGTTCTTGTTTTTTTTTTTTTTTGTTTGTTGAACGAATGAGATAGATTAGAGCTAGCAAGAAGCTAGAAAAATATTACAAAGTGAAATTAAAATTACACCAATTCGACCAATTAATTGACAGATTCCCCTATGCTTGACCCAAGTAAAGGACCAAAACTTGATGTCTCCGATGATCTCTTCCTAAATTCTCATTATTTGTTTGAATCTTGCTTAGGTTTATTAAATTGATTTTGGCCTTTTGGGCATGATGGTTGATGTGTTTTCGCGAAAATCGTATAAAAGTTGGCACTTTGTAGGAATGTATCAATTTTGCTTTAGATGGTTCAAGACTAGCCTTATTGTGCTTCTATAGTTCTATGTGCTTATGATACAAACTTTTATGCTACTTTTATCTACTTTTATCTTATGACACTTGATGCTTGTCACTTGTTCTTTCTTGTATGTTTTATGTACTTCCCTACAAAAAAATGTTTTTCCAACCATTTTTATCTAATGGGCCTGTACCCTCATGGGCCAGACCCTACTGTTTGAGGGAGATTTTATAGGATTTGTTTGTTTTAGCTTTAGATGATTCAAGACTTATACAACCTTTTAATAAACATAAGAGTTAATTGTCATTTTCATCCCTGAGATTTATAACTTTTAGTCATTTTAGTACAAAGAAAGGTTTTTTTTCTCCTCAGCTTCCCCCACGTTTGTATTTTCTGCCATTTTAGTCCATATCACTAACTGGTGTTAAAAACTAACTGGAAGTCAGAAGTATTTTAGTAAAACCATATTATTATTTTTCATGTTTTATAGTTGTTCGCCTTTAATTTTCCTGTTTTTGGGTCATATTGGAGATATGCTAACATGGTGATGGAAACTTGTTGCAGTGTATGGTATGGAATACGGGTTCGGGGCTCACGACTATTCGATTAGTGGAGTGTTTGAAGTTGAACCAAGAAGCTGCCCGGGTTTTATTTACAGATGTTCAATTTCACTCGGGCTTATAGATATGTCGGCTTCAGAGTTTAGGGAATTCATAGAGACCATGGCTTCTGAATATCATGGAGACACATATCACCTCATTTCCAAAAACTGCAATCATTTTACAGATGATATTTCTCATAGGCTAAATTGCAGAAGGATTCCCGGGTGGGTAAACCGATTGGCAAAGTTTGGTATGTAGCAGTTCCTTTTATCAGCTTAAAAATTGGCAGCTTTTAACTTCTAAATGGGTTGAGTTGGATTTTTCTTTATCTCAAACGGGTCAAATAAAAAAACTGTTTTTATTAATCATTGTTAATATATTTATAACATTTTGTAAAAGAAAAGTTGTTGGCAACTCAACCCAACCCAACCCGCCAAGCTTAGCTTGATACCGAACTTATTTTGATTTTTGACCCGTGCTTGAAGATGAAATTTTGATTTATGCGTGTGAAAATTGCGTCAATATGTCAAAAACTTACTGATTTTGGAGGATTGTTTCAGGTTCTCTCTTCAGTTGTCTACTTCCTGATAGCCTTGAATCAACTACTGTTAAACAGTTGCCAGAGTATTATACATATGGTATGTGCTTAAACTACCTTTGACTTTTGTGGTCAAACGTTATTCTTCTTAACCGAAAGTTTCGCCAACAGGATGCTAAAGCAATCCCCTTGTCAAACCGAACCTATGTTTTTCGGTCTTTTTTGTACTTCTTTTGACACCACCCTGCCATCATATCACACCTTTTGTTAATCTTTAGCAATAATAACATAAATAAGTACAATGACCATAAAGAAAAACTAAACATGTAATAATATATGCCAAAAACAGTATTATAAAGTAATGCTAGTTCCTTTAAAAGATGGTTTTGTGCTATTATAAAGTTGTGATCTTGATGAATGTGCAGAAGATGATATGAGCGACTCGGAGTCAAATTCGAGCAGTCAAGAAGCATCAGAAAACGAAGAGGTTGACCATAAAATCTTGATTTCACCATCACGAACGCCAGAAATTGCTTTTATTAAAGAGATCTTGAGGTGAATACTAATACATATGATTTTGGTGTACAGTCAAACGCGTCTTTGAGATCATAAGATCCCGAAACGGGGTGTGTTTGTTGTCATATGAGAGAATTTTGCTCAGAATTTTGCTCATGATTGTTGTACATACATGACTCATGAAACATGGTCTCAAACACACATTGTGTTCCTCTCTTTCTTCATCTGTGGTTTAGATTTTCATTTTTTGCAGTCTTTTCACTTTAATTTTCAAATGTTCTTTAATTATGTTCAAACTACAATCACTGTAATTAAATATTAATGTTTGTTAATCTTAATAAGTGGTTGTGTTAGTTTCTATTTGAGGGTGAAAATAGAATTAGTATATTTTTTACATTCGTTTTAACTACTCTGCATGTGACATTAAGGGGTCAATCTAAAAGGGCATCCGAATGAATCCTGCAACTTAAAAATAAACATGCTTAATAAAAAAAAATATGGTGTTGTAACATGTATAGCCGTGTGACATACCTCTAAACATAGGTTGGATATTTGGAGCAGTCTTTTGTATTTTCATTTTCTCTATGTGGTGGAGATTTTTCTGTTGAAGGCGTGCATTCAATAGCAAAGAAAAGTTTAACCACGCTCACGCTAAACTTAGAAATGTCATTGAACGTGCTTTTGGTGTGTTAAAGGCACGTTTTCCTATCTTGAAGAAAATGCCACCCTATCATTTGGTTAAGCAAAAAGATATTACTATCGCATGCTTTGCTATTCATAACTATCTACGAAAAGAGGGCTTAAGTGATGAACTATTCGCTGAATATGATCAAGCTCAAATGCATATTAATATGAATGTAGAAGATGGTGGTGACAAGGAGCATGACGATGACGATGACGACGACGACGACGACGACGACGACGACGACGACGACGACGGCGGCGGCGGCGGCGACGACGACGATGATGATGATGATGATGATGATAAATCTCTGATAGAAAACAAACGGGGCCTAACTCTTAACATTCAGATGTGGTATTCAGATTCAGACATAAATCTCTGACAGAAAACAAACGGGGCCTAACTCTTTCTTCAGGGTAGCCAAGTCATCTTCCCGAGCATCGAGCTTAAGTCTTGCTTTGTTCAGATCCCTCTTCCAGTCGGGCATTCCGGCTAATCATATTCACCCCGGCGGTATAAGCCCGGGTCAACTTAAAGTAGGCTTTACGCCTAGCTTCAGTATGTTTTTCTTTCTCCAGCTCAATCACCTCACCCGGAGGGATGGACAAACGAGCAAAGTCACGACACAAAGAAACAATGTCCAACCGAGACTCATTCTTTAGCTGCCAGCCGGGATAGAAGATACGACCAACAGCCTCATGGCTCAACTCTCGGCAAGGAGACACATCAAAATCATCCTCCGCGCCAAGAACACCAAAAGCAGGCCCTTCCTGGAAATCACTAAGAAAATCGTAATAGCTGTCAGTCAGCCTCTGACAAATCAAAGGGAGAGAGGTAAAACTCACAGTGGTCGAGATATCAACCACATTCTTCACCTTGGCAACATCGTTGTTACCCGCCCCTGACCAACCCTACATCTCAGAGGAATCACTACCCTCATTCGCCAACTTGCGCTCACGCCCAGGGTCAGCAGTCGGAGACTCTGGCTTGCCTTTAGGTCCTTTCGACCTTTTGCCTTGGACGGCGATGAAATTGCCCGTTTAGCCACATGCTTCACGTGCACCGGCCTCTCCCCCTTACCACCTTTCTCTACTTTCTCACTCGATCTTCTCAGAAGTTTTTCTCTTTCGACTCTTCTTCCCCTTCCTGGAGTCCTTTTCCTCCTGGATGACCAACTCATTACCTGCACCACCCATTGCATATCCAGTTATGGATTGAACACCATCTTCAATGGTAAAATCATCAAAACGATGTTTCCCTGTCCTCTCAAACAGGGTGCTCTTCATCCTCACCAAGGGGTTTGCTACCCTGCACAACGCCCTCGGCATCATCCAAGCTAATGAAAGATAGAAGGTCCATGTCTACAAAAAGCAAAGAACAAACAACATGAGCACATGATTTAGCAGACAATGCATTCGGATTGAAAGAACGACAAGGCATTACCCCGACCATCATACTTAAAGGCTGGCTTTCGGTTAACAGATAACCAATTCCGACTCAAGCCGGTCAATACTAATACCCTCTTGGGAAATGGCTTCAACGGAATCTGGAGCTTCACCAGCTTATTCAACCCTTCCTCCCGAGCCTTACATGGCTTCGACGGAGGCTTGGTAGGTTTCCAAGTAATTACTACATCCAAACTCTTCTCCGAAACCCAAAAGAACTTATCTTTGAAGACTTTCACTTCACTCGTCACCCGAGACAAATAACAAGGACTCACAGTACCGTCCTCATACTTAACTCGGCGCTGATCCACAGTGAACCAATCGCCTAGCCGATTCATCGTAAAAAAACTGATGGAGCATACCCAAGGTGGGCTCCTTACATACTCCCCTACATGCCACCTCAAAATGTGTTATTCTCAAAAAGTTGCTAAGGGATACAACTGGCAAAACCAGTACTCAGGTCCCATGGCAAACTAAAAGCATTCAATCGAAAGACGAAGACAACATTTTTACTCTGAAGTCCGATAACAGTGTCCAGACCACTATACATCGGACTGGGGGGCTGATGACGTATGTCTAGGTCAGAGTGACATCACATGAACACACGTTCCAGGCACTCTACCTCAAACAGACAACTCACTAAGCCACCAGGCCGACTGGTGACAAACCTTATGACCAGTCGACCTTGACAGGGTCGACTGCCAGTCTCTAAGCCACCAGGCCGACTGGTGACAAACCTTATGGCCAGTCGACCCTGGCATAAAGTCGACTGCC
>JBCNJP010000011.1:7123747-7145747 GCA_039602395.1 Deinandra increscens subsp. villosa | reverse complement strand
GATATGTAACATATATGGAACAAGATTCAATCCTACCTTAACTATATCTAATTGTTCGTGAGATTGAACATTTTTTTTACTTCTTTTATACACCATTTAATTCGGTATTCTTGGATTTTCTCATTACCGATCCCTTTTTCAGTTTCTTCTTACTGACTCTTACGTGTAAGAACGTTTGCACCTGTTTAATAACAACCTACACCCTTTTATTAGTGTAAAAACATGTTTACATATTCATTACACATACTTCAAGTATGTAAGAACTCGCTGCATTCATATAGCAATAACCTAATACACCATTTTATTAGTGTAAAAACATATATGTAACTGTCCGTTACCCATACGTAACTGTTCTTTGCATACATGTAACAACATGCATTCAAAAAATTGATAATTTTAAGATCTTGTTGTTTATAATTTTAATATCCTTTTTGATGGTGTTTTAGGTTCTTGCAACAAAAAAAAAATAGATCTTGGTATTGTTTTGGTGCTAGTATTATCATGGTTTAAGTTTTTGACGGGTGGTAACCTTTTACTGCTAGTTTGTAAGACTCTGTTACGAAAATGTAACGTATATGTAAGAAGGCGCAACTATGTAACAGATGCCTAAGATCATGCAATATAGACAACAACAACTATGTAACAAATGCCTACGAGCATGCAACCATGTAAATACCTGTTTACATTTTTGTTACACAATGCTTCAGGTTTGTAAGAACCAACTACGTGGTTGTAGCAAGAAAATGTGTTTACGAAAAATGTGTTTGGGCATTTACCTGATACTTGTTTTAGGTTTTTGCAACAAAACAAAAAAAGATCTTGGTATTGTTTTGGTGCTAGCATAATCAAATTAAAGATAAAAAAACGTCATATTTAATGGTGCAATTTTTTTTAATAAAATTATTATCGTATAAAAAGTTATTAACAATATAAAACGGAGGGGTGAAAGTAGATATTTATGTCACATCACCTTATCACTTCATCTCAAATTAAATATAAAATTACTTAAATGCCCTTTTCTATATATTTAATAGATGTTTAAATTTTAATTTAACTTAAATAAATTCAAATTAATCTGGACCATTCATTTTAAAAGGTAGTTAAGATGTGTATCTCATATCTATTATCGCGGTTCTCACAATATTGATTGGTTCTCAATAGATCCTATCCCCAGACCCTTATGTATTAAAATCTAGACTTAATTACACAGTTAGTACCTGTGGTTTACCCATAGTAACAACCTGGGGTACTAACTTCTAGATGTAACAACATAAGGTAACAACTTTTAATTTTGTTTCATAAAGGGTATTAAGCTAACACTCCGTTAACTTTTAACGGCAAGCCCCCCCCCCCCCCCACGTGACAAAAACGTGAGGGAAATTTTGACAATTTAACATTACCCTACATATTAAAACTCGTCGATGCAAATCCAAACCTCAATTCTTCGGCCGTTCTCTTTTTCGATAATCTTTGAACTACGGTTTCCGGTCATTCTGAGATGATCGGAGAAGAGAACAGCCGGAGATTTGAGGTTTGGATTTAGATCAATGGGTTTAATACGTGGGGGTAATGTTAATTGTCAAAATTTCCCTCACGTTTTTGTCACGTGGGGGGAGGGGGGGTTGTCGTTAAAAGTTAACGGGGTGTTAGCTTAATACCCCTTTATGAAACAAAATTAAAAGTTGCTACCTTATGTTGTTACACAGAGGCGGACCTACCCACAAGGCAGGGGTAGCGCCTGCTACCCCTGAACTTTTACTGCGATGTGCAATTTTTTTTAATTTTTTAGGTTTTCGGTATTTCGCTACCCCTAAAACGAATTTTCCGTTACCCCTGAAAATATTTTACCCTACCCCTTGAAGCAATTTTATGGTTTTATGTAAATCCCAACATGAAAATATGATAAAAAATCCGTTGATTACCTAAAATTGAACAACTAATAAGTTTGTGCATTTTAAAATAGAACTTATAAGTATAGGGGGTGAAGTGAAATAAATGGAGTGGATAACAAGACTCCATCGACCTTTAAAAACTGACACATTTTGGCCCCTCAGATTTAACTTTATGCATTTTCGGACAGAAAACTATGATGCATTTTTAATGAAGAACTTTTGTCTAAAATAAAAAAGTTCCGCGCTGAAAATTCAACAGAAAATTTAACTGTATGCATTTTCGGACAGAAATTCGCCCCAGCCAAGGGCTCCGCCCCTTGGACCCCGCTTCTTTCGGGGACGCTGCCCCCGAACCCTCATTAGTCACCGGCAAGAAAAAAAATTAAACGCTACCCCTGAAATTTTTTTTTGGGTCGCCCCTGTTGTTACATCCATAAATTAGTACCTCAGGTTGTTACTATAGGTAAACACATGGACTAGCTGTGTAATTAACTCTAAAATCTAAAATGTGAGTTCAAGGTGTTAAAAAAGGTTTTGATTAAAATGAGAGTTGACTTTGTTTTTATAGAGTTTGGTTAAAATAAGATGTACTTTCCCGTAAGAAGTATAAGAAGTAGATAATGTTTGGATATTAATGCATGGTGTTATCATTTAATTATGTTTTTTTGTAAATATATGATAATTATACAGCAAAAAAACCATCATTTTTTTTATTCCAAACACCATTTATTAAGAATTATTAAAAGGGCATTGTGTTAGGATATTAGTACATTGTGTTTTTTTTTTAATTCTAATTTTGATAAACATATGAACTTCTAAAATGGAAAAAACCTTGTACTAGTGTCATATATCTACCAAATGTATAATTAAAACACAATGTCATGCATTAATATCTAACACATTATGTACTTCTTACACTTCTTACGCAGTAATATTTTTTACAATAACCTTACTCGTTTTTATATACGATAAATATCATCATATTTTAAAACTTTAAAAACTATTCTCAAAACATGCCTTAAACAAACCCTCCTTTTTTACATTAACAAGATTTTAAAACTCGCAGGTTGCCGTATGAATAAAACAGTAAAAAAAAAGTCGCATCGCTACAACGTCATGTAAAAAAAACGGGCTAAAAATGTGTAACGGCCCAAACACTTAAAGTATCGTTTACAACCTAAAACTATATTAAACGACTCTACCTATTATATACCACCAACTCGATAACTCCCTAACTAAATTCGTTGAGATTAAAAATAAAAAATAAAGAAAATTTATGCTAAATGTCTATATTTATCAAATCACAAACTCATCCACCAATTACTAAACGGCAAAATACCACATCTATTAGATCATCATATTATGTGTCACATTTTTACGCTTAAATAAAAAACAAAATATAAGAAATAAAAAAATTTATATCATCCGAGCACGTCGGTGGCGTCAATAGCAATTGGGTTATCATTCAAAAAATCAAAACCAATTTGAAATTATTATTAGACTAGTATAAATTATACGAACCATCAAAAAAGATGATCCATATTGCTGGCAGCAAAGGGCAAACAACAAACTAAAATTAAATACACGAAACTGAAATTCTGAATTTCGACAACTCCCCCGCGGATCCGAGTTAACTCAGGAAGCTTTAACTCTCTGGCTTCCTTCAAATCATTTATAAACCATTTTAATTCAAACAAATAATACCCTGAAAAAGTTTTAAAAAACTCCGGCGGCCGGAGAGTTCTCATTTTGACCGGCGTGTTTGTTTCTGGGGGCAATTATTCTGCAACCCAGGAACAACCAACAAGGGGTTTCTTTTCTTTTCCTTCCAAGAAGAAAAATTGAATCATCCTATTGTTTCGTTTAAATCAAAGAAATTGAAAATGGGGGGTGGTTCCTTATCCTCAAATTCTGCAATTGTGGGAACAAATGATGGATTTTTGGATCGAGAGGTTTTCTTGAATGTTTATGACCTCACCCCTTTCAATTCTTACAGCATCTGGTTTGGATTTGGTGTGTTTCACACGGGCATTGAAGGTAATCAAATATCTTCTCTAATTGCTTTTCAAATCTTGTTCTTTATGAGCAGATGGAATTATGAATGGTCAAGTATGCAATCAAGGTTTAAAGATTACATTTTTTGGAATAATGAATTGTTGATGGATGTATGCCTAGCTTCCCAATGTGTAAAATTTAAAGATTTGGGTTTGATCTTTTTCATGCTATATGATATTTGTTATGTAAAAAACCCAAAGAAATCTCATAGGGTTCTTGTGATTTTGCTAAGGACATGTTTGTGAGTGCTTATTAAAATGACTTTTGGCTTTTGGAGGATGCAAAAAGTCAAAAATGTCCCTCAAAAAGCACTCAAAAGCCACAATGTTGTGACTTATTAGCTTTTGGAGGGGTATTTTTTGACTTTTTGCCTCCTCCAAAAGCCAAAAGTCATTTTAATAAGCACTCCCAAACATGCCCTAAATACTGATTATTTGTTTGAATCTTGCTTAGGTTTATTATATTGTTTTTGGCCTATTGGGCATGATGGTTGATGTGTTTTCGCGAAAAATTGTATAAGAGTTGGCACTTTGTAGGAATGTATCAATTTTGCTTTAGATGGTTCAAGCCAATGTTTTAAAAACCGGTTTTTTAGTTGAACCGGAAAACTTTCCGGGACCGGTTCGACCGGTCGGACCGGTTGAACCGGTTAGGGGATTTATATGTATATTTTTATAAAAATGTTAATAAATTTTTACACCACAACGAAAATAGTTAAAATACAATGATAATCCACAAAAATATAATACCAAATAGGTATTTCATAAGAAAATATAAGTTTTAGACTTTAAAAAATAATAAAAAATAACAATAAATTAAATTTTTTTTTTTAAGAATATCAGAAAACCGGTTGAACCGGAAAAAATCGGGAAAAAACCGGAAAACCGCCCGGTTCAAAACGGTCTGGTTATGTCCAAAAAACCGGAGATTAAAAAACCGGTATGATGACCGGTTGGCGGTTGAACCGGTTGAACCGGACCGGTTGAACCGTTTTTAAAACATTGGTTCAAGCCTTATTATGCTTCTATAGTTCTATGTGCTTATGATACAAACTTTTATGCTCTTTTATCTACTTTTATCTTATGACACTTGATGCTTGTCACTTGTTTTTTCTTGTATGTTTTATGTACTTCCCTAAAAAAAAATGTTTTTCCAACCATTTTTATCTAATGGGCCTGACCCTCTCGGCCAGACCCTACTGTTTGAGGGAGATTTTATAGGATTTGTTTGTTTTAGCTTTAGATGATTCAAGACTTATACAACCTTTTAATAAACATAAGAGTTAATTGTCATTTTCATCCCTGAGATTTATAAGTTTTAGTCATTTTAGTACAAAGAAAGGTTTTTTTCTCCTCAGCTTCCCCCACGTTTGTATTTTCTACCATTTTAGTCCATATCACTAACTGCTGTTAAAAACTAACTGGAAGTCAGGGGTATTTTAGTAAAACCATATTATTATTTTTCATGTTTTATAGTTGTTCGCCTTTAATTTTCCTGTTTTTGGGTCATATTGGAGATATGATAATATGGTGATGGAAACTTGTTGCAGTGTATGGTATGGAATACGGGTTTGGGGCTCACGACTATTCGATTAGTGGAGTGTTTGAAGTTGAACCAAGAAGCTGCCCGGGTTTTATTTACAGATGTTCGATTTCACTCGGGCTTATAGATATGTCGGCTTCAGAGTTTAGGGAATTCATAGAGACCATGGCTTCTGAATATCATGGAGACACATATCACCTTATTTCCAAAAACTGCAATCATTTTACAGATGATATTTCTCATAGGCTAAATTGCAGAAGGATTCCCGGGTGGGTAAACCGATTGGCAAAGTTTGGTATGTAGCAGTTCCTTTTATCTTTTTTTTGAAACAGCAAGATTTATTAAAGCAGTTCCTTTTATCAGCTTAAAAATTGGCAGCTTTTAACTTCTAAATGGGTTGAGTTGGATTTTTCTTTATCTCAAACGGGTCAAATAAAAAAACTGTTTTTATTAATCATTGTTAATATATTTATAACATTTTGTAAAAGAAAAGTTGTTGGCAACTCAACCCAACCCAACCCGCGAAGCTTAGCTTGATACCGAACTTATTTTGATTTTTGACCCGTGCTTGAAGATGAAATTTTGATTTATGCGTGTGAAAATTGCGTCAATATGTCAAAAACTTACTGATTTTGAGGATTGTTTCAGGTTCTCTCTTCAGTTGTCTACTTCCTGATAGCCTTGAATCAACTACTGTCAAACAGTTGCCAGAGTATTATACATATGGTATGTGTTTAAACTACCTTTGACTTTTGTGGTCAAACGTTATTTTTTTAACCGAAATTTTCGCCAACAGGATGCTAAAGCAATCCCCTTGTCAAACCGAATCTATGTTTTTCTGTCTCTTTTGTACTTCTTTTGAAACCACCCTCCCATCATATCACACCTTTTTTTAATCTTTAGCAATAATAATATAAATAAGTACAATGACCATATAGAAAAACTAAACATGTAATAATATATGCCAAAAACAGAATTATAAAGTAATGCTAGTTCCTTTAAAAGATGGTTTTGTGCTATTATAAAGTTGTGATCTTGATGAATGTGCAGAAGATGACATGAGCGACTCAGAGTCAAATTCGAGCAGTCAAGAAGCATCAGAAAACGAAGAGGTTGACCATAAAATTTTGATTTCACCATCACGAACGCCAGAAATTGCTTTTATTAAAGAGATCTTGAGGTGAATACTAACACATATGATTTTGGTGTACAGTCAAACGCGTCTTTGAGATCATAAGATCCCGAAACGGGGTGTGTTTGTTGTCATTTGAGAGAATTTTGCTCATGATTGTTGTACATACATGACTCATGAAACATGGTCTCAAACACCCATATGTGTTCCTCATATCTGGTTTTGATTTTCTTTTTGCAATCTTTTCACTTTTACTTTCAAATGTTCTTTAATTATGCTCAAAATACAATCATTGTGATCAAATATTAGTGTTCCTTAATAAGTGGTTGTGCTACTTTTCTATTTGAGGGTGAAAATAGAATTAGTATACTTTTTACATTCATTTTAACTACTCTGCATGTGACAGTTAAGGGGTCAAACTAAAAGGACACCCGAATAAATCCCGCAACTTAAAAGTAAACATGCTTAACAAAATCTCACTCAAGAGTAGAGTTTGAAAAGGGTAGAATGAGAACATACCTTACCTCTGTCGCAAATGATAGAGAAGCTCCCCCTCCCCTCTCTCTGTACCTGACAAATTCTAGTATATACAAAGTCACTATGAATAGTAACTTGCTTTAATTTGTCCGCATGTCAGCCATTTAGTAGTAACTTGTTTTGATTGGCTCAGATTGTTCCGTTGGATGGATGCCATGTAGCATCAACCGATTTTTTTTCTTTATAGATAAACTAGCACGGGAGTTAGTGTTGTAACATGTATAGTTGTGTGACATACCTTTAAATCATAGGTTGGATATTTGGAGCAATTTTTGTATTTTCGTTTTCTCTATGTTGCGTTTTAGCAATGCAACTGATTTGTGTCTCAACATTATCCCCACGGCAGCAATGTACGAATTGTAAAATCTAGTTGCAAACAAACTCCTAGTTTACACGAACCGAAGATAGGTGTTTAAACACTGCTTCTACTTCTCTAACCGCCTAAACAATATACTATTTATTTTCTCTAAAATTAGTTATGTATTATGTTAACACACAATAAATAAGCAATCTCATTTGCCCCTAATAACGGATTTGACCAACAATGATGTCTAGCAAATGATATGAACCAAAGAGCATTGAGCAAAGCACCATGCATATGAACCATTGACAACTATTGAGAACATATCAAATATCAAAAAGACTATTTAATCAAAGAAATATCATAATCGACATAATTAAACTAGAACACTACTAAAGTAACAAACGAAAACATCGTCCTAAATATATATCAGATTCCATAGAATATATCTATAAAACTTTGCATAACTTACAATATCTTTATAAAAAAAGATGGTACTACTTCACGGGTAAAACCAAAAAAAATTGTTTTTAATAACAAAAAAAATAATAAAAAATAATCGTAAAAAATATTGTAACATTGTAGAACTAATATAACTTTTCTTTTAAGTCTTAACCTAGTTTTATTTTGATACATTAAAGTTTGTAAAGTTGATTAAAATGTATGTATTTGTAGAATTAATGATAAACGTTTGTGATATGTGAACTAGTTTGATTCATCTCAACATTTGATTGTTTTTTAAAAAAAGAATTATGCATATATATAAAAAAAATTGTAAGTTTGAGTTATAATGCACATTTTCAAACAATGTCATGTGACACTTTGTTTCGTTGTAGTATTATATTGTTACGTTTATGTATCATCTTTTTTTCTCCATTATTTTAGTTTAATGTCATTGGTTGATCTTTTTACATTTGCCTTTTTCTTTGTGTTGTATGTTTTTCTATTTTCATTTAGGTTTAATTCGTGTGGTTTCATACACTTGCATTTACATATCATTTGTTCACTTTTTCTATACGTCACGCTTTAACAATGCAACTATTCTGTATAACCGTGTCATTTTTGCCACAATATTTTAAATGATAGTGAAATTAGTTTTATATATTTTCAAATGCGATTTATCACGTTGTTGTAGAATCAAGCTACCAAAGATGACCAGATAGGTTGGAACCTAGGACGAGTCAACTTAGCAGTCGGACTACAAAGAAGGTGAAACTGAGTCTTCTGAAGGGCCGTCGACTTGGCTACTTGAGGCTTGATCTAACACATGCAAAACAGAAGCGTCGTTGTTCTTGGAGAGCAGTCGACCTGATGACAAATGACTAGTAGTCGACCTGGTGATTAATTGACTAGCAGTCGACCTTGTCAGGGTCGACCGTTCATAAGGTTTGTCACCAGTCGCCCTGGGAGCTTAGTGACTGGCAGTCGACCTTATCAAGGTCGACCAGTCATGAAGTTTGTCGTTAATCAGCCTGGTAGCATAGTGACTTATTGTTTGAGGTGGAGTGTACACTACATTGTACATGTGATGTAATCCGACTCAGACATACGTCATAAGTCGCAATGCGTGGGAGTTTTTTTCTTCTCATTTTTACACATTGTGAATGTCAATTTATCAAATTCGTTCTGTTTAAAACCTCCAAGTAATTATTATTATTATTATTATTTTCTTTTATAACCACTCGTAATTTAAAAAATTTAAAGGATTTAATAGGGAAAAGATCTACAGAAACCAACAATTATCCAGAAAATAAAAAAACAAACATTTTTTTCTTTATAACTTCTTCATATATTAATAATTTTTAAAGAGAATTTCACCAAAAAATCTATAATTTTATTAGCTTTATTTATTGGGAAAAATTTTTTAAAAATAAAAAGTTTAGTGAAATTTTTTTATTAGTGCATCATGTAATAGTACTAATAGTATTACATAATGCATTATAATCTAAACTACTTAAAAAGAAGAAACTTAACTTAAATATAAATAATGTGAAAAACAAAGAATTGACATTCATAAACAATTTATATATTATTGTTGCATATTGCATTATTAATTTCAAACTAAACTTCGAATTTTATTTTATTTAAAAAAAATCAAAATGTTTTTAAAGTTTTATCTTTTTCCCGTATTTTTAAAATCATGAAAGAAATATATAAATTTTTTTTTAAAAAAATAATCTTTTTTCTTATTTTTTTGATTTTTTACAAAATATTGTTTTTTATAAAACCCGACCCGGATTTAATATATCAAAAGTTGAGTTACTTTTAAAAAATTTATATAGAATTTGAAAGGGCAGGGAGCAGGTGACGTGTGACGCGGGCTCGTATCCCGGTGCCCTAATTGAACATCTTCCCTCTTTCCAGTTTCCCCCAAAATTCCAATCGCTGTTCTTCTGTCTCCCTCCATAATCATCTCACACAAGAATCTTCTATTCAAATGGAAAGCACGGTTAACGGCGGCGCCGGAGACAAGGCCACATCCACCACCAGCAATGGCACCGCCGCCGTCGACAAAGGCGTCGATTTCGCAAACTATTTCTGCACCTACGCCTTTCTCTACCACCAGAAAGAGATGCTCTCTGATCGTGTTCGAATGGATGCTTATCTGAACTCTGTTTTCAAGAACAAACACCACTTCATCGGAAAAGTATGTATTCTTACTCCTTGTAGGCTTCGAACCATGATTACGCCCAATTTTTTTTATTTAAAAAGTTGTTCATTCAAGTTAATAATTCATATAATTATATCCAAGATGCAATTTTGATGGAGGGTCTTCTTGTTTGCTTGTTATTATGCACTAAAAAAACTTGCTTTCTGTTAATCCGTTTTTTAGTATTTGTGCAAAAGTTATATCAATTAAATACCTTAGAATCTTGATCCTGCAAAATTCAAAACCTAGATTAAGCTGTGATGTTTATGATTTATGAATTTAACTTTTCATGATATCTTTGATTCATTAGAGTAATGTGATTGATTTTAACTTCAAAATAAATTTGTTGTGTAGCTTTCAGGTCATAATATGGGTGGCTATTCCGGACACGACCCAAAACACAATACTAAAAAAATAGTTTATGGATTGGCATATCTAACTCGTTGAAAAAATGGGTCTTGTTTGAGTTTGACTTGTTTTATTAAACGGGCCGTGTTCGGGCTGGCCCTTTTAGGTATACAGGTCAACCCGTCAACCTGTTTAATGAAACATGTTTTCCTAATAATACATCTTTTTACATCCTATCAATATGATTAAGACGTTTACAACTTGATTATTACCCTCCGACCTACCAACCCAATAGACATGTTTTGAAAAACGGGTTAAACGGGTCGGGTTAGGGTTTGTTTATTTTACACGAATAATAATATGGGTTGTGTTCGGGTCACACAATTCAACCCATTAACCCGAAACGGTTAGTTAATAGTGAGTTTGAAATTTGTGTTTGGAATTCTTGAAACCGGAACTAAATTGGCGATTCGATGGAAAAGACTGTGTTGGATGTGGGAACAGGTAGTGGTATTTTAGCAATTTGGTCAGCTCAGGCAGGAGCAAAGAAGGTATATGCTGTGGAAGCTACTAAAATGGCTGAACATGCACGCGAGCTTGTGAAAGCAAATAAACTTCAGGACGTCATTGAAGTGATCGAGGGTTCAATCGAAGATATAACCTTGCCCGAAAAAGGTCATCTTTGATGCCACATTCCATGAATTTTTCCTTTTTTTTTTAAATTATCTTTTTTCTTTCTTCTCATACTCAAAACTAATTAACAGTTGATGTAATCATCTCTGAATGGATGGGATATTTTCTTCTGCGTGAATCTATGTTTGATTCTGTAATCTGTGCTCGTGATCGTTTTCTGAAACCTACCGGGGTTATGTAAGTTATCTGTTATTTAACAAATTTCATCATCTTTTTAAATATTGACTCGTCGAGTTTACACACAATTTTTTTATTTTTTAACTTTTTTTTCTTATTCATAGGTACCCAAGCCATGCTCGCATGTGGTTAGCACCAATCAGATCAGAAGTCACAGATCAGAAAATGAGTGAGTATGAAGAATGTATGGATGATTGGCAAGGTTTTGTTACCGAAACTAAATCTTATTATGGCGTGGATATGAGTGTTTTAACAAAACCCTTCTCTGAAGAGCAAAAAAAGTACTACTTGCAGGTTGGAAGTTGGAACGCTTGTTTCTTATCCGTTATCTATTTAATTTTATAATGTTTAATTTTATAATGTTTTGTAGAATTCTTTGTGGAACAACCTGGATCCAAATCAAGTAGTTGGAACAGCTACCATTATAAAGGAGATTGATTGTTTAACGGTTACTGTTGATGACATCATCGAAGTTAAAGCTAACGTATCATCAACAATTACCAAAGTGGACACCAGGCTATGTGGGTTTGGTGGCTGGTTTGATGTCCATTTTAATGTGAGTTATTATTATTATTGTTAGTATATGAACACTAGTTTAAAACTAGTTTTCGAGCTTAGCTTAACTGATCTTAATGTTTTTAGGGAAGGAAGGAGAATCCTGCTGCATGTGCGGTTGAGTTGACAACGGCTCCTAGCATATATGGTGGCACACATTGGGGCCAACAGGTTAGTAATAATATGTCTAATAGTTACTTAAGTTTCTTAAATAATAGGAATATTGTAACCGGCTTAGAGCATTCACATCCTGTTCCATATCCCTATCCCTATATTTTTAACTAAAAATCATCATTCTATAAATTTATATAGAATGTTGACACCCATACTATTCTTTCCATGTTGACTTGGTTCCACAACAGGTGAATGGTTCCTGCTGTTTTCACTCTTTTTTCTCCTGTTGGTTCCTGCTGTTTTCACTCTTTTTTCTCCTGTTGGTTCCTGCTGTTTTCACTCTTTTTTTCACTGTTGCAACACCTTTTATTTACCCAAGATAGAAAATGATGAAATATATTGAATCATACTCGTAAACAAGGGAGTCTTACTTCGACTCTTTTAGCCTCAAATATAGATACAACTATGCAAAAGGCAAAAGCATTTCGTAAGTCATAACAAGCAGCTCATGACCAATTGCATTTTTGAAGTTCATCCAACTTCTTCTAAAAAAATAAATATATATGCACACTAAAACCGTTCTAATATGGATTTCTTTAACATTTTTCATGTGATAAAAATGTACACATATCGTGAGCAAAAGAAGAACAAATCTTGGTCTTTTAAGGATGGGGATGGAGATACAGATGGGGAGTGGGTTGGGGATGCCCTATAGATTACATTAGTCATAAAACATCTGTACCTTTTTTGCACCCATATACCGTCTTTATTTTTATGAAATTATATATTACTAGAGGAGGGAATTTTAGTTACTTAAACTAGATTTTTATTAAGGTACGAGGTTCAAAAGTTTTTTTTTTGGAGTAAAATAAGTTAAAAAGGTAGTATATGCCATTAGACTGAAATCTGTAATTAACCTAATGCCATACTGCCATAGCACTGTTTTTATTACCTTAAACTATATTAAGATATGTATTGCTTGAAACCTTTATTGGTTGACCTTAGTGTCAAATGTCTGAAATCGCCTTTAAATAATGACAATATAGGAATTTGCAACCGAGCCACTGCAACTTATATGTGACAACATTCGAAAACAAAATAAGGGGAGATGTTAGGATTTTGCTTATTTAAACAACTTATCAATTTATTGCGTATTTTTAAAAGCATAAGAGCTTCAATTGTATTTGTGCACATATTAATGTTTCTGCTTCTGGCCTTCTGCTGATAAAAGATTAAGCATAAGCTGTTTAAATAAGCAATCCCAGACACTCTTTTGTTTGCACATATCAATAATACCAATTATGCTTGTTTTAACGTTTCTTATTTTTTTGTTCAAATTTCTTATCATTTGCTATTTTGTATTAAATCTTTTTGCACTCTCTGCAGGTCTTCCTTTTGCATCCACCTGTTCGTGTAAACAATGGGGACGAGATCCTTGTTAATTTTTCAATGAGCCGTTCTGAAGAAAATCATCGACTCATGAATGTCGATCTAGGGTATGAAGTTAAGTTGTCATCTGGTAAGATGCTCCCACATGTCAGAAACAAGTTCTATATAGAGTGAAACCAAACAATAATATAAAAGTGAGTCACAATACTATATTATGAGACATATGCAGCAAATTTTCCAGCTTTTCCCACTGTGCTGTGTTTTTACCATGTTATAAGGTATCTGGTTAGTTTATTTTTTTTGCATGGAAAAACCAGAATTAGTTGAAATCTTTGACAGTTAGTTATACACTCGAAGTTTTATATTGTAGGGATGTTCATAGTCTATTTCGACGGAAACTATGGACTGAACTGCCAACTACTGTTTTGGGAATAATAAACTAACCTGGGCGAGTTGGGTGGGTCAGTCGAATCGGCATGTTTGATGGTTTGACAGTTTAAGTGTTCAGTTTAGATGGTTTCGAACTACTACTTTGAACTTATTTTAATTTTTATGTTTTCAAAATCACTAATTTGTAGTAAATTTTTTAAAATGATTAAAGATGTACTGTCATGATAATGTATATGCATAACTACGTATTTTAAAAAGTGTTCGGCTATTTAAAAACAACCCTTGATATCCACACACGCTTCATACGGCCGTTTTGGGCAAAATGGTTGTATGGAGAGGTTATTTCGGTCTAATTTTTTTTATTTTAATTTTATTAGATCAATACCCCCATCCCCACTGTGACTTTTATGTGGTCGTTATCGATCCACGTTGGGTCGTTTTGCCCAAACGATTGTATCAGGTGTGTGTATATCAAATGTGTGTGTTTAAATATAACGACCCTTTAAAAATAAGAAAAAAGTTGTAAATAATATGTAAGTTAAATGGCTGCTTTGATGTATTTCCAAGTTTCAAACTGTACTGAACCATCAAGTTGTTGTCAGTTTTAACGGTTTATGAACACTCCTAGGATATTGTATACTATTTTGCCATGGTAACATGCATATGCTTTTAATTACATTTGAAGCTGCTTAAAGAAGACTACATTTACCCCATTTATTCTCTTATTTTGAATGTCAACCCTCTACTCCAACTCTTTAGGCTGAAGCAAAGGTGCTAGTATGCTAATAGGAAAAACTCTTATATAAAGTCTTGAAGCACCAATGATTCAATTCACAACTCTTTCTCAAGATCCTTACTTTACCCAAAACTTTAGTTTCTTAAGTCTTTCTGAGAATGCATAGATCATCATCAGCGACCATGTTTCGGTCTGATGAGTTTTTCCTCAACATATCGCCTCCAAGGAAGCCAACCGAACAACCAGACGATAACTTGCCTGTTTATGACCCCATCTCGCCAGATGGCACGAAGAAGGAGCACTGCAAGTCATCCCCAGAAAACACCATTCATTTGATTCCTGTTGTTTTGTTTTTGTGTGGTTTTGTTCTTTGGTTCTTTTCTCATCCGATTAGTAAAGAAACGAGTGGGGCAATGTAACGTAAATTATGGTAATCTAGCCCGTTGTACGATCCCTTGAGGTTAAACATCAATAATCAAACGCAAAACTTACTTTGATTGGCAATTTTGTTAAACAAAATGATTAACTAAATTAGTTAATCAGGTCAAACTGAACACCGAACATGGTTTGTTTAATTGAACGTATCAAAACGAACGACTCATTTTTTAAAACAAGTTAGATGTGTTAAAACCAAGGCTGTTTTTAGTTTTCGTGTTGCATCGAAAATCGCCACCACTATACAATTCAACCTATATAATCTTTGTCGTCCTCTTTAAATGTGTTGGGAGATGAAACTTTAAGACATCTTTTTCGTACACATTCACTTGCATCATATACACAAGTGATCTCTTAACCGTGCAATCCATAACACGAGAGCAAGAGCGTGGACTTCTCTCGTATAAAATAATTTCATAAAAATGTTTAATTGGTTATATACATTTAAATTAAAAGTTTTTATGCCTCCAATGACCGGTCCGTTAATTCCGGGTTATATCTAGATTATAGTTGGTTACTTGGTTATACAATGTCAAATGGGTAAAATGCTTATTACAATATATATCAAATTACTAAAAAAAATATATAATTATCATAAAAATGTCTTTTGTTAGCATATTTCTAAAATAAAATTAGAAAAGTGATGTTGAAATGATCTTACTTGGAGAACACTCTATTGGACCCGAACCGTTTTAATTTTGGTCTTGTTATCCAACCAATTCAATATGTCACCTCCAACTATTCATAAAAATTTGACTTTATACGGTTAACATATTTTTAAATAACGCTAAATAAGATCAACTATTAAACAATACTAGTTGATAATTATAACTTTATCATTGAGAAGTGCTTTGTTGAATATCATTTAGGTCTATGTGGTGGTCGTTGGTCAACTAAGTCACACATTAGATAATATAATCAACGATATATATAAGCCGCCAATGTGCATAACAAAAGTATGTTTATAAACAAAGAGAAAAAAAGATGGCGAAGTTCGTTATCTTTTCCTTTGCAATAATTAAAATCGAGTCAAGTGATTTGAGTGGACTATGATGTGTTTGATACAAAATCAAATTTTAAGAGATAATCGGATAAAAACGTGTTTGTAATGTTTTATAGATAAAACAGAAGGAAGAAAGAGACGGTTATCCAGTTACATAATCGTTTTATATTTTACTTATATTTTACAATTAGCATAGAAACATCCGAATTTATAGGGGTTTTATATTTTTCAATTTGTCTAAAAGTAACTATATTTTAAGCATCACTCTCATACTAAAATCAACATGTGATGATCGATTTAATTTCCTTTTTTTAATATATTATCTACTTTTATATATATTTTTAACTAAAAAGTCTATAATCTTGTAGTCTAATGATATTTCTATTTATACTTACAAAAGTGACATGGTTCAAAACTTCATAGATACAATTAATTTAATAGGTGGTTTTTAGAAGGTAAAAGAATTATTGATTTAGAAGCTTATATTGTGCAACTTCCATTGTGGTGTAGTGGTAGAAGCCTGTGTTCTCTACTTGAGACACAGGTTCGATTCTTACGGGCAGCACTTTGGAAGGGGCATTGGCGATGAGGGGAGACTTGGGGCTGAAAGGTCACAAGTTCGATCCCTGAGCTCCCAGGTTTTACCACCCGGCCGCTCGCGGAGGTGGATTTTCCCTGGAATGAGCTCAACTGGTGTAAATAGTCCCCGGGTTTTCCGGGACATTCGTTGGCCGTTAAAAAAAAAAAAGAAGCTTATATTGTAAGTTTATTGTAAGTTTAATTCTTTATTTCGTCAATAGTCTCTCATTAATATCACATTTGATTCTTTTCATTAACTCACATTGAAAATCTATTAAATTCACTTGATACATCCATCTTATACTTTTTATCCCCCAAAAATAAATTGTTTTAAAATCCTTTTATTAGATCTTGAACATAAATATACATTTTTTTTTTAATATCCTAGCTTAATCATCTAACAATGCCTAAAAATATCAAATAAGCAAGAAATTAGTCATCAGATTTTTTTTTTAAACGATCAACTAAGCAATATTTATATAGTTGAGTCAGTTCCCAAAGAAAACCACATCCGCGAACACGACTCGCATATCGAACTCGTGACCTCTCAGTCTCGAGTTTTACCTCATCATCAATACCACTCAACCAAATAACCGGTGGTTAGTCATCAGATGAATACTAAATACAATAAAATTTAAAAAATCATCAAAACCAACTATAATAAACTTTTATTATAAGGAAAATTGAATTTTAATAATACCAATTATCACTTGTTGGCCAATAATAATACGAATTATCACCTTGGCCCACAATAATACCAATTAACCATTCCAGTCTCTAGAATGATACACCGTTAGTTTTTCACTAACGGTGTTAGTGGGTTGCTGACGTGTCAAATGTCGAGGGACTCTTTTCATAATTTCTAAAAATAAAAGGACTAGTTTGTAATTTTGATAAAGATTAAAAGTTTAAAAATTAAAAGAAAAAAGAAATGGAGGAAGAACGTGACAATTGAGCCGTCGGCGGGACTCTAGAATGAGCCCTGGTCCTCCGGCCAGGTGAGCCGTCGGCGGTGTTCGTTCGTGGAGGCGTTGCGGCGGAGGGGGACGAGGCAGGTGGACTTGACGGAGTAGCAGGTGAAGAAGATTGAGACAGAGGTGGAGATGGTGATGAAGAGGTAGCAGGTGGGGGTGATGGATAGGCGAAGAACGAGACAGAGGTAGCGGCTGACGCCGCTTCTGGCCTTGCTCGCCTTCGCCGGAGAAGACAAGGAGAGAGATGGAGGGTAGCGACTCCCGGATAACGAGACAGAGGTAGCGCCGCCGCAGGGCGGCGGAACCCTAGCCGCCACTCACGGCTGCTGCCGCTACTGTGGACGGATTTACCGTTGCTGTGAACCTGAATACTTCTTGAAAGGCACGGGAGAGAGAGAAGGGGGAAGCTGGAGCGAAATGGCGGATTCACCGCCGCCACTGCCGCCGGACCACCGCAGGGTGGGGTTTCCCGGTCCTGTTCCCGGTGAGATGGAGAGGAGCAATGAAAAGAAACTTTTTTGGTTTTTTTTTAGTTTTTTTATACCCAAATCTTCAACCCTTCATTTTATAAAACTTACAAAACAACCCTCCATATTGCCACATCAGCAAAAAAAACTAACACCGTTAGTTAAAAACTAACGGTGTATCATTCTAGAGACCGGAATGGTTAATTGGTATTATTGTGGGCCAATGTGATAATTCGTATTATTATTGGCTAACACGTGATAACTGGTATTATTAAAATCCAATTTTCCTTATTATAATAACTATTATAATATAATTTCACTTTACCCCCTCACCTCAAAGCAACTTATCACGCAATACGGCAATAAGGAGAGAAAGGTGCGTAGTATACGTGAAGCGTATTATAACATCATCATCAAATCAACAATAACAACAATACAATTCTCCGATTCTTCCTTCTTTACAATTCTTTCTCCACTTGGAAACCTCCTTCGGAAACAATCTAATAATCACAACTCTCTCTGATCCAATCCAACTTTCCGCATCCTAAAGGTTAGTGATTTCTCCATTCCATCGGTTTCACCATTTCGATCCACATCGATGTTCGTTTCTTCAATTCTGTTCTTCATTATCGCTGAATCGTAATTACCGTCGATTTGTTAGTTATTAGCTTCGTCTTGTTCGTTATCTGCTGCTAATTTGAAGTTTGTTCGGTGAATCTGTTATCACATTTGATTTCAATCTGACTTCGTTATCATGCTTGCTCGTTTTGTGACCATAGATAGATAGTTTGTTGATCAGTTTTTATCGATTATCAAATAGATTTGGATTTTTGTCGATGAATATTGTTGTAAACTTCTGGATGTGTGTTTTGGGACAGGTTATCTTATTACTGTGGATTGAGGGCGTAATAATCTGTTTGAAATGTGTGGATTAACATATTTTACTTATTTGGGAAATTAGGGGTGAAATAATCATATTTTGATGATCTTGATGTATCTGTTAGATTGAAATTTGGTATTATGCCATTTTTAGTCATTTATGTGTTAGTTTCATTAAATGATCAAAATTCTCCAAATAGATGATTTTTTTTTTTCAAACAGATAGAACAGAAATGAGTATTGTTATGATGATTTCATAATCAGATCATCACTTCAAAACACACGTCCAAACGCCCTTTGTATTCAGTGTCCATGGTAATCATTTGTTGACTTGATCTTGGATTTGACCCATTAGGATTTGTATTTACACTTTAAATTATTTTTCTTTCAAAAGATATAAATTGCTTAACTGTTTTTTTATGTTTGTATTTACTTGCTTGTGATTGACTCATTGACTGATTATCAATTACTGATTTTTATTTACACTTTAAATTCCTATGAGAACAGATTCTGAGGACTGTGATTTGGGATCAAAGATAAAGTTTTGCATCATGAAATATAAGAGAGGAAGAATTAATGAGGTATTGACCACATTCTGTCTAAAATCCATTTGCATTATTTATGTTTTCAATTTCACTTCAAAATTCATTATTCTTTGTTGTGTAAGCAGGTTCATATGGATGGCAAATATACACACTCCAACAAGCTTTTAAAACTCAATTTGAGTTCTGGCATCCAAGAGAAACAAAAAAGAAGTAAAAGGGATTCCTACAAGAAAAGTTCCCAGTTTGATGCACAAGTTGACAATTTACAAGAATCACACATTGTTTCCACAAGAACCCTAAAACGAGGATCACCTTATTTATCTCAAGATGAGGTAAACATAGGGAGTGTCCTTAAATTCAGAATCTCTCAAAAAGAGGGTAAACGTCTCCGAGTGATCACCACATCACATGAAAAAGTAGATGCTGATTTGGCAAGGGAAGATATAAGTGGTGCATACAGAAAACAAATCAATGAAAATCATGAAGATGATGAGAGTGTTACATGTTCTGTTGGTAGTTGCAGTATTAACCGCTATAGTGACTATAATAACCTATCTAGATCAAATGCTTTTGAAGATGTCAAAAGTTACGGAAGTGATGCTGAGTCAACTTGTGAAGTTGGATATGAAGACGAGATCCATAGGCTAGAATTGCAAGCATACCGTTGTACCATTGAGGCGTTACATGCATCAGGACCGTTAACTTGGGAAAAAGAAACAATGGTAACAAACCTTCGTATGTTTCTCCATATATCAAACGATGAGCATTTGATTATGCTAAAAAACTTAATTTCCACTGCAAATGCTATTCGAAATAGATGACAAGAAATGCATAGAATAAAAGCTTTTCAGTTTTTGCCTTTTTGCTCCATTGACCTTCATTGAATATTCGAGCGACTCGCGTAATTGTAAAAACACTCTTCTTGCAATCTGCAAGTCATGGTTTTAGCTCAGATGTATGATGCCTATTTCTTTTTATATCAAATATGTTTATATTTCATTAAACCTGTCATTTAATTTGTAAATATTGCAACTTTATTGCATAACACATTATCATAATACTCTGCAACAATATAATTGGTTTCTGTTGATATTATTGATGCTTACCCTTGGTTTTCCAGGCCCAAAGTTGGATGCTTGTACACCTGGCTTATGAATCTGTAAGTTGATGTTGGTTGCAATACAACTTAGGGCTTTCTTCAAGTTTATTTTCTTGAAGGATGAAGTATCAATATCTCATGGCTACCACTTGAATCCCAGAGATATAGAAGGTTATGTCTTTTTGACATTTAGCTTCTTTTATCAATGAGATTTTCAGTATTTACTTGGTGAACTATTAGTTACCTTAATCCTTTTGAAATATGAAACTATAAAACGAGTGACATACAAACATACACATAACAACTAAAACTTTGCTCATAGCGGTCTGCATATGTGGCCTTTGAAGAAATCGTGATGTTGATATGACATTAGGGTATGATCTGTGACATTAGCGGCTGTAATACTGGTATTAAGTTCTATCAGTATTTCAAACTGCAAGCACATAAAAGTATTGGCGTTTGTGTTCAAATTTGATTAAGGGAATGATAGGCAAAGATAGTTTAACTCATATAAACTATCTACTCTTGTTAATAGTATTGAAGTTTTTCTAAGGGTTTATGTGAACTGTTAACATTATCTATATAGAAGTCCTGATTGGTTGATTGACTTTTTCAAGTCACAACTATTCATATTGTAAATAACTATTAGCAACTGATCCAAATTGGTTTTTTTTATTTTCTTTGACATGATTTGAACGGGTTTTATACCAATGTGTTTTGACTTTCTAAGGATTGAACAAGTTTCCTGGAACCATTTTTGACCATTGAAAAACAGCTATATGCAGTTGATTTTGACAATTTTCCCCCTATTTTACTCCCTGACTCCCATGTGTTGGTATAAATAGCTATTGGATGGTTGGATTACAACACTAAAAAACGTCATCTTTTCTCTTAAATCCCAAAACCGCTCTAGATTCTCAAATGCCTTTCAAATGTGGTCAATCATAATCTTTCGTAGGTATTGTATCTTCGGCTCTTCGCCAAGGAACTCAATCGGTGCAATTATACCTACAACGAGGAGCAATAATATTTAACAACATTTTGATTTATGTCAAATGTCAAGCGGTTTAAAAAAAGTCTGATGCATACTATACGATACAACATCAGATATACACGAGTCAATAGGAAATATGACATCAAGTAGTGGGTGGGGGGGGGGGGGGGGGGGGGATAGCAGAAGTTCAATGATTAATTGCATGATTATATCTATAACAAACAAGAACAAAGATCATTTTGGAAGCAAGGAAAAAGTGCATTTATTTGAAACACCACTTGCACACGACAGAATGAATGCAACATATTTCAAGATATTGAAAGCTTAAGGCGAGAATAACGTAAAAGAAACAAAATACATGACAAAGAGGTAGCACGGGAATATTTCACATCACTTGCGGATAAAGAACTAAACGCCGATAAATGACAATTTAAACCGTTTAACATTCTATTTTTTTGTAATGTATTGCTATTATGTTTTGTAATTTAAAAAAAAAAAAAAAAAACAATGAACT
>JBCNJP010000011.1:7025104-7123247 GCA_039602395.1 Deinandra increscens subsp. villosa | reverse complement strand
TAATTTTTAATACTTTTTTAAAAATAATTTTAAGATGTTTTTCTTAAATTGTTTTTCAAATCGTTTCTTTTATGTTTTTTTATAGTTTTAGTTTCACATGCACCATTTGAATAGTGACATATCATTTTTTAAATATTTTTATAAAATTGTTTTTTAAGTTTTTTTTTTAAATTGTTTTTCAAAGTGTTTTTTTTCTTTCTATATTTTTAGTTTCATACTTTTGACTCTTTTTTATATTTTTACAAATGTAATAAAAAATCACAGGTCATATAAACAGGCATGTGCATAAATGGGTGCATCGTAACATCTAATTATATTCCACTAGCAATGCCTAAATAAATGCATACCCCAGTCGATTTTGTTACATGTGTTTAGAGCATTTTACCATCAATTTCTAATCATCAGCGTTATAATTTGAGTAAAAAAACATATTTTACATTATCTCTCATTTTTTCTAAATCTTTCACATCTTATTATTCATATCTATCTCTATTTAACTAAAAATTATATATTTTTATTTTTCTACTAGTCACACACACTGCATAAAAATATAAATAATAAATATGTGGATTGATGTTAAAACATGTTACATATGGTTTACCAGGTCATATTCATTTACAAACGGAAGTTTGAGATAACCATGATATAAACTCTGTATGTTTGATTAATTTCAGTTGAATGCTTACATACCGATGGAGCTTACATCTTACGTTTAAGCACGGGAGAGATCAGAATGATCTCTCCTCTCACATACATTCAACCTCACAAAACTTAGAGAATTTACAACACACTGAACTTTTTACTAAACTGTGTCGTACGCATGAGATGCCATGCGTATGAGCTTCATGCGTATGAGGTTCATACGTATGAGGTTCATACGTATAAAGCCTTATAAGTATGAACAAATGTGTTGTATCTCATTGAATCTCTGGTAAGCTATTCGCACTGTAACGGACACACAGTTTTGCACTAATAGATTTCCCCTTTGACTTTGTTGTCAAATGTTGAGCTTTTGCAATCTTAAGCCAATTTGCTACTGATGTCACCATCCCTAGCAAATTCCACTTGTGACTAAACTTTCAGGTATGTAAGACTTTGTCGTGAAATCTTCAGCAACAACAAGACCAAAGTATCCCCCCCTCGTTGTAAGCACCTCCAAGCTGAGATAACACAATCCCTAATGGCATGTGATAACGGTTCCCTTCCCAGTCCAGGTCTTGTTAAGATTTAAAATGAACAATAGTTGCACCAGTAAAAAAAGATAATGTTTTCCAATGAAGTACTTCCTTGAATCCATCTTCGTGAATAGTAACGCATCAATCTTCATGTAAACCAAAAGGATAAAAAATTAACAACCATTGATATCCCCCCCCCCCTCCAGCAGCAATTCCATCCTAATATATCAACGGTCAAAGAATATCTTGCATGTGATTTCCTATGAGAACCTTACGAATTAAGAAAGTATTAGGTATATAACAGAGAGTTCCAATCTACAACTGATAATCTTGAACATATCAGCTTGTACAAAAACCAAAATACAACCTCTTCACGCGAACCTTGTAGTTTAATATCACAAAATCATTGTCAATACCACCCTTAAGATTGCTTTTGAAATTCACTTTTTATGACCCTCAATTCCCCTAAAAGGAGAACTATTTGTCTTTTCTAAACATATTCCATCCACAAAGTGGAATCTTTAAGTTTTCTTAATATTACGGAAAATGATAACTCATTGACGTCCCGTAATAGTCACAATAACAACACTTGTCTTGAACACGACTATCTGACAATCAAGTCCTGAATTCGACGTTTTTCTCATTACATGCTTGGGAATCTGGAACATTTCTTCAAATCTTTCAATTCTTTAAACTACTTGTAATATGTAAAGTTATTGAATAAAAGGGATTATTTAGAAAACTTGGTTTAACTTGCTTAGAAATGCAACTTATACGCATAAATCCTTGAGCGTATGAAAATGAATCAAGCGTATAAACTCATATACATTTGAACACGTATGCATACGAGGACCAAGCATGCGAATGAAAGTCATACGCATGACCTTTCTTGCGTATGAAAAACCATAGACGAATAAGCATGCGTATGAAGAAATACTATGCGACTAAACTGATTCGTATAGCTTTTTATGCGTATGGGGGTTATACGTATAACTTTCCATGCAAATGAAAATGTTGACATGTATAGGCATACGCATGAGAAGGTTAATGCGAATAAAAACCTTTCATACGTATGCGATCTGGATCTCTTGTGTATGAACCAGAAACATCACTGTCACGAATAATTATTTTCCAGATCCATTAATTTGTCAAATTCACTCATGTGGACTATTCCATGAGGTGCGAAAATTGAAATCCTTAAGCTCGTTGAGCTTCAATTTGAATAAAAACTTAGTTTTCGATCTTTGATTTTTCATAACTGAGCTTCGCACTAAGTTTTAACATCTGTAACTTCAAAATTGATCCAAATTCGATAAGTTGGTGTACCAACAGCTCTGATACCATTGTTAAAACACGTTACAGATCGTTTACCATGTCAAAATCAATTACAGACGGAATTTTGTAATAATCATTATATAAACTCACTCAGATGTTTGATTAGTTTCAGTCGAATGCTTACATACCAAATGAACTTTCATCTACAGTTTAAGCACGAGAGAGATCATAATGATCTCTCTTCTCACATACGCTCAACCACACAAAACTTATAGAATTTACAATACATTGAACTATTTATACTAAACTGTGTCATAAGCATGAGATGACATGCGCATGAGCTTCATGCGTATGAGGTTCATACGTAGAAAGCCTTATAGGTATGCACACATGTGTTGTATCTCATTAAATCTCCGGTAAGCTATTCGGAAATCAACAACAAACTGTTTTGCACTAACAATCACTACTACAAAAACTGTCTTCCTTGACACGCGAACGATGACACTCGGTCATTTCTTGACGTGCAAAAAAAAGTGTCATAAAAAAATGTCAAGAATAGATAAATCCTAAGTATAGATGACGCGCATTTTTGTGTGTCATGAATTTCTGTCATATTTAGAAAGAAAAAAAAACACGGAGGACACCTATAACCGCGCGTCAAGATAAAACTGTCGTTTTTTACTATTTTTTGGCGTCAAAATTCCCCCCAATATTTACCCTAGATTTCCCCAAAATCCTTTGCCCTAAAAATCCATTGCCGCTTCTTTGTACACATCGTCTGGCGCCTCACCAAAAAATTCGATTCCCCAAAGACGACAACCGCCCTCTCCTCTCCTTCTCCTTCTCCATCGACAATCGCAAGATCTGGAATTCAGCCCTAACACGCAGCAACCGACGATCGGGAACCACAAACTCAATCTCGAGCCATAAATCATGACCTAACACGAGAATAATGATGCGATAAAAAGGTAAGTCGTCTCTCCGCCTCCGACCGCCCATTTGACCTATTTTGCTTCTCTCTCGACTCGATCTAACACGAGAATAATGGTCGGAGGTTTGTTCAACGAGCTAGTATCTAAATCGCTCAACTTCGCCGGAAAATACAACAAAAGCAACTCCACCTTCTGAACATCCATAAATACCAGGTCCTGATCCCCTCCCCTTCGCTTGTAGTCTCTGATATTGATCTATGGTTGTAATATGATATAACCGTAACTGATATAGGGCCTGTTACTGAAGCTGGTGGATTTCAAAAAAACTAGGATGATTCCTGCCAAGAAGCATGAGGTATTGATCAGATTCATTATTTAGATAGTTTAGATCTCTGAAATTATAAATGGTTTATGTTATAATACTGAATTAGGGCTGGATTGCAGATCTTGCGGATAACGAGCATCCTAAATCTGAACTATTTATCAACTACTATTATCGGATATCTTATCAAGTGAATGTGGTATTTTAGCAGACTAATCAATAGTAATAAAAAAATCATATATTGCTTGTTCGTTCATGGCTTAAGATTTTGAGTCCAAATATTTCAGGATTATGCAACACTGACAGTAAGTTCTTGGAGTTATGCCTACTTCATCAGCTTCTATGTAATAATAGTTTTGTTCCTCCTCAACTTGGTGAGTCCCCCTGATTTAAAAAGATTTTGACAGAAACAGATTTTTGTCACTTTTGTAATACTTTTTTTTATGCTTACATGTCAAATATTCTCATTACAAGTGTTTGAATTTGTGTTTATAGTTTGTAACTGTTTGAATCTGTGATTAAAATCTTTTGTGCAAGTAATTCTGGTGTGGATTAATTTATGCGTGTTGATGTGCTTGCTCTTTTGCCGTATTATATATATGAACCTCATGTTAAGCAGAAGCTATGCTTATAAGACTTACTTTTGAAATAAATTTGAAGCTGGACACCTTGTCTACATCAACCTGGAGACAGAAAAGATATATTGCAGTAAAGATAGACTTTGGGAGTTGGGGGTTCTTTGAATCTGATTGAAGCGGTTCCCTTAAACTAATAGTTTTAGTTTGACCCAGTTGGGCTGTTTGAGATGACAAAAAAAAAACAATTGACCCATTCATAACTAAATGGGTCAATGGCCACTTCTAGTCATCAGCATTATTTTGTTTTTATGTTATCATCTTACTAGTGTCATAATTTTTGCAGGCATTTATCCATGGTTTAAACATGCATTATTGCTCTATTGCCATTAGTTACAGGAAGAATAAACTAGATGAGAATATGCTACTTAACATTCACAAGAAAAAATGGACTGATGGGCTGACAGTTGAACCATTTGATATCCATTCCAAAACAAACGAGCAGACTGTCCAGGTAACAATGTTAAGGTTGAAAAAAATCCTAATTAAATAGTTCCTTAGTAGATCTGAAGTCTGAACTTTGTTTTAGGATGAACTATTCAGAGAAAATTTGAAGAATATGCATTGTTTGAGAAGAGAAGGCAGGTGCTACTGTTTGAGAAGAGAAGTCATTGTTTCAAAGAATATGCATCTTTGAAACTATGTTGAGGTTGAAAAAATCCTAATTAAATTGGTTTATACATTTTTATGTCTTTAAACAAATATCTTTAATGAGTCCTTGACAACTTGCTTTTTGACTGATGAAGTGTACCAAATGCACCAGGTCCTGAGTTTAATAACTTTAGCTATTAGTTTTTAATGAAATTAAGTCAAACACTAGCTTCTACTTACACATAATTTACTATATATTAGTGTCTTTTGTTAAGCATTACTTCTAATTTTTCAGGACAAGGCTATTAAGAGATTTAATGCGAGGAACATTGTGGAACAAGTCGCTGTTAGGGATGTTCAAGAAGCTTGTGCATTTGATCTTAAGTTGTGCATGTGGTGCATGTTATATATTATACAGCAAGTGTGTTTGGGTAAAGTTACTTTTCTTCATTGCTTGTCTATCTCCACCAAATCATTGTCAATAACTAGTTGGATTTTACATTAATCTTCTTTAATTCTGATCTATTTAGACTATGCTCTGATTCTTATTCTGTTGTATTTCTTCCATAAACGAAGCTTTAGAATCAGACTAGACAGGAAGACTAGTGATATGTTTTTGTTTATTTCTCTTTAGTGTATGCATGTAGTAACTTCAAAACAGCTAAGTTACACCAATTGTCTAGGTTTACAAGTTTCTCGCTATTGTCATTTCGGTGCAACTAATACAATTTTCAGGTTTGTAGACTAGCAATAGAAGTTCGTCAGTTGGCTTCTTCATGGTTGTTCTGAATGGTTATTTCTTTTTGTATTTTGTGTAGTGTCCACTCCAGCCAGGAACCACGGAGTGTGGCTATTATGTGTTGAAATTCATGAAGGAGGTAGTTCGGCAAGGGCTTGTAGTCCTTGAACAAAACAAAGTAAGTTTTCTTATATTCTAATTAATTAAATTTATTTTTGATGATATTATTCTCGTATTTTATCTTTTATACAGATTGGTGGAGATAGTAATGCTTATACAGATGCTGATTTTGATGAGATTCGTGAAGAATGGTTGACCTACGCTTGCAACTTCATTTACACGGACGAGAAGTAGTAGTAGTGATCCAATATATATGCAATTAAACTTTGAACACTTTACTTTTGTCGTTGTGATCGAATTGCATGTATGAACTTTGAACACTTTACTTTTGCTATATGTATGAAATGCATTGTTTTGGTACACCAGCAATTCTGTATTTTGGTTTGTGAAATATGATTTAATAGGGAAATCAGTAATTTTAGAAAAAAAATATTTAAAAAAAAAACAGTTAAAAGGATGACACGCAAGAATGAGTGTCATAAAAGACATGACACGCAAATTTGCGTGTCATAATCAGACGACACAAAAAAATATTATAAATAAAAATATATTAATCACAGACGACACCCTTTCTTGACGCGCAAAATGAGTGTCAAGAATGGAGTGTCAAGGATAACGTGTCATTGTTCGCGCGTCAAGAGCTTCTTGACACGCATTTTGCTCGTCAAGAAGCTTCTTGACCCCCGCATCCTTGACGCGCATTTGCGTGTCAAGAAGGCACCTTCTTGATGCGCAATGCACGTCAAGAATGCCAGTTTTTGTAGTAGTGAATTATTGTTAAGTCTTTAGAGATGGGGGGCTACCTTATCTTCTTTTAAAATTACAGGGTAAAGGAATGAAATAAAGTGAGTTTTGGATGATTTGATTTTATTGTGCAAGAAAAAAAAAACCATCCTTTTAACTTCAACTAGATGTTATAACGTGTGTTTTGTTGTGCGGGTCTATTTTATATAATCCATAATATTTTATTATATTTGTGTAAACATTAAAAAAATAAGCAATTTTAAACTAAAATTAAGAAAATACTTTTAAAGAAATGATTTTAAAATAATTAAATAATTAAAAATAAGAAAAGAAAAGTCATAATCTCTCATATGATAGACTATGATTGAGCAAGCTTTTACTATACATAACACTATACATAACCAAATGTATTCACTTTTATTGAAGTAATAGTAATATACAACTTATACTATCAAAGTAAATGCCTTAAAAATCTTGATTTTAGAAAGGTTGTAAATAAATTAAGTAAAAATGGATAAATATATATTTTAAAATCTAGTATAAAAATTAAAAACAATAAAACACCACTTTATCCATAAAAGCCTGTCTCCCCACATACACATATATATAACCCCTCAAACAGAAATACAAAATATAACCTCTCATTCCCCTCTCTCTCTCTCTTTTCTTCATGGCAAATAACATAACCAGAGATGACCAATCCGACTACGATAGCAGCTGCTCCTCCATCACCGTCCCGGACTCCAGCCGGAGCTGGATGAGCAACGTCAGCTTCGGCAGCCGCCGGAGCTCCATCTCCGGCGACCCCTCCCACAAACCCCACAAAGCCAACCAATCCGCATGGGAGGCCATAAAACGCCTCCGCCTCCAAAAAGGCGGCCGGGTGAGCTTAGAACATTTCAAGATCTTGAAACGGGTCGGGTCGGGGGACATCGGGAACGTGTACCTGTGCCAGATCCGGAACCCGGTGGTGGGTCTACCCAACAGTTTTTACGCGATGAAAGTGGTGGATAGGGAGGCGTTGGCGATTAGGAAGAAGTTGCAAAGGGCGGAGATGGAGAAGGAGATTCTGGCGGGTTTGGATCACCCGTTTTTGCCCACGCTTTATGCGGAGTTTGATGCCTCGCATTATTCGTGTTTGGTGATGGAGTTTTGTCCCGGCGGGGATCTCCATGCCGCCCGGCAACGGCGGCCGGCGAAGTGTTTCAGTATTTCGGCGGCTAAGTAAGTTAATTAACTGTCTTGTCGTCTTTAACTATACTTTTGTTTGGTGTACGTTGTTTTTTTGTATTCTCATTAAACATTAATTTTTTAGAAGTTTTTTATTTTTTTAATAATATAGAGTTTGTAAAATATTGTAATAATATATGATATTAAAATTTTTATGTGTATATATACATGTATATATATTTATATCTATATTATAATAAATTTGAGGTAGAGAAAATATTTTATACTTAAAAAGTAAAGAGTTTTAGATGTTATAATAGTATTTTAGTAAAAGAATTAAAATTGTATTTTAATTAAAAAATAGATATTTAAATAATTTATTTAATAATAATTAAATTTTAGTAATTTATATACGTAAAGTAAAAAAAAAGTTGAATATAAAAATTATATTTTAAATACTAAAATGAACTTCACGTTATAAATTATTGTCTAGTAGTGTATAATATATGTGTGTGTGATAGATATTTAATAAGTTTGTAATGATGTATAAGAAATTCTTCTTTTAGTTTACTTATTAGTTAATTGTAATTGACGTTGGTCGATCTTTTACTAAATTTTCAGATTTTATGGTGCGGAAATATTGCTAGCACTAGAGTATCTTCACATGATGGGCATAGTTTATCGAGATCTCAAGCCTGAAAATGTGCTAGTTAGAGAAGATGGTCACATAATGCTTTCGGATTTTGATCTTTCACTCAAATGTGAAGTTGTGCCCAAATTGATTCGCTCCAAACCCGACCCGTCTAGACATGAACTTGACCATGACGACGATGACAACAACCTAAGATGCTCAACACCCTCTTGTGTCACCCCACTTCAGCCTGTCCTCTCTTCATGTTTCTCGTTTCGAAAAACCAGAAAAACTCCTGCCACCACCATAATTACTGAAAAAATCGAGTTTGAAGAACACAACACAGAGTTAGTAGCTGAACCAGTGAATGCAAGATCAAAGTCATTTGTTGGAACCCACGAGTACCTCGCCCCCGAAGTTATCTCTGGCCAGGGCCACGGGGGCGCGGTCGACTGGTGGACCCTAGGGGTTTTCTTGTATGAGTTGTTATATGGGATCACACCCTTTAAGGGTGAGAATAATGAGAAGACACTCATCAACATATTAAAGAAACCATTAAGTTTTCCAAGAATTGGTGTGAGTTCAAGTAAAGAATATGAAGAAATGGTGAAGGTTCAAGACCTTATTGCAAGACTTCTTGTTAAAAACCCTAAAAGGAGAATTGGAAGCTTAAAGGGTTCAATTGAGATTAAAAAGCATGAGTTTTTTAAGGGTGTGAATTGGGCCTTGATAAGGTCAGTTAGGCCCCCAGAGGTCCCAAGTGAGATGATGAAGGTGAGAAATAGAGTAGTGGTGCCCAAGCTAATGAGCAAGAAACAAAGAGATGCACCATTTCAAATCCCTAATCATTTTGATTACTTTTAGAAAGTTTATATGTAATTAGGAACAACTAATTCTAGGCTAGTCTTGGTTTTTTCTTGATCAGTTTTTATTTTAAAACTATGTATAATTATCGATACGTAAAAGTATAAGTCGTTATTACATAAATGTTATTCTAGTCGACAATAATTAGCCATGGGAAAAAATTATTTAACCTAATTTGACGAAGATTTGTTAATGGTTATACCGAATTAATTAGCAGCAATTTCAACATTTCATTCGTATTTTGTTTTGTTATTGTTTTTATTTATTATTATTGTGACACCCGAGAATTTCAAGGTTAACTTCCGTTAGACAAACCCGTTAGTTACGTTATAAGTAGCTAATGCATAACTAGGCCGAATACGTCCACGACTTTTGGTTGATCACCGAACCCGTCCATATGTGTTATGTGTTCATCATTGATTATCTTTATGTGCAATGTGATTTAAATACATGACTTATTATTGTGAATAGCATGATTAATTGTAAATACTTGATTATGTGAAAATTGCCTGAATTTGGTAGTCAGCGAAACTACCGAGCGAAATTACAGATTCGCCCGGTAGCAGGCTAGACTGATCAATGTACCCGAGATCAGAGCCAGTTTCGCCAGCCAGCGAAACTGCCAGCGAAACTAGCCTCTGATATAAATAAACATAATGAACCCTAGTAGCCTCATTTGCTCAAACACACAACAAACACACACACACTCTCTGAGATTTCTGGACCAGCCGAGAATACCATCAAGAGACCAAGATCTCAGCCTCTAGACCATCATCTCTTCTCCTCTATCGATTCTAGGATCAACCGTGAGTCCCAAAAACTATGTTTTATGTGTTTTCTACATGTTTTCTTCTTAAAGCATGCTCAAACCTCCATGATATTGCTTGATCTTCTGTATGTATGCTTTAGGATGCTAGATCTGTAATAAAGTTGATAACTTTGCGTATGAAATCCAACCATGATAGAGATTTATGCCATTTTAGTCATTTTAGGGTTTTATATGTGTTCTTGGTGATTTGATGACAAAATGCATGTTAAACGTGTTAAAGTTGCTTGATTTATGTTAGTAAATGCCCATAGATGCTAGATAATGAATTGCATGTATGATCAGAAGCTGTTAGGTTGATTTTTAGGCAAATCCGTATGTTTTTCGCGACCAGCGAAACTGTTGTTCTCTGGGCGAAACTAAGTAGCGAAATTGTGTATCCTTCCAGCGACACTGACCAGCGAAACTATAGTGTCGCCGGGAACCTGACCAGACCAGCTCGAGCGAAATTATCGAGCGAAATACCTGAACGAAAGTTCAAACCAGTTTCCCTGCGAAACTAGGCTAGCGAAACTGCGTCAGCAGTTTCGGGCGAAACTAGCCTAGCGAAACTGTGTTACCGGGCACTGCCTAGCGAAAGTGCTGCCCGTGCACCTAGCGAAACTGCCTAGCGAAACTATGCTAGCGAAACTAAGGCCTGACCTAAAAACCAAACTTGTGAAATTGTTTAAGTGTTATGCCACGACTTGCATGATTTTGCCATGATGAAATATGTTTGATATCTGATTCAAATGAACCCTTGTTTATGATCAACCATTGGTGTCGTGTGTCGGTATGTCGAGTCATAGTTGCAACGTGCTATGTTATGGGCCATAGTGACGTTAAGTAAAGGTTAGACACGAAACTAATACTTAAGACCTAAACGTGTTCTAGGTCCTCGATAAGCAACAATACTTGGATTCTAGAAGTGTAGCAGTGCAACCAAAGGTGAGTGTCACTAACCCGCTTAACGTGAGTCCGTTGGGCCACACAGAATAACTTAACGAAAAAACAATGCTGACAAACTCGAGAGTGCTAGGCACCTCACTGATAAACATAAGAATACGGGATGCTTGGCACCCACTTGATGAACTGAAGTGTTTCATGGGAACACTTGTGAATTCTGAATAAACGATTTCTGAAACGAAAACTGTTTTAATATGGCTAGTGTAGGTTAAAGTCTAAACCATATGATATCACATGTTTTCTAAGGATGCCTTATAACTTAAAAGTCCTCAACTTAATTGTGCCATTAATTTGTGAAAGCGAGGGGATGTTGGGTAGATCTACTGGAGTTTGACAAACTCCGCCCCGTGGCACGGGGAGTGCACGGAGGTACAATATCAGCCTATTTGCCCGTGGTCCCGAGAGGACACGGGGGAGGCAGAAAACGCGATGGCTTGGCCCGCACCGTACGGGATGGCTCGGCCCCCACAAAATAAGTCAGCTTTGGTACAAACTTCCTTAGAGCATGGAACAACGGATTAGCTACCCGCGATATCGGTTGAGTCCTTTAACTTTACGGAACTAGTACATACCCGATGACGTGGTCACGGACAAAACATTTATAAACTGAGAATTAATTACAAGCATTGCTTTTCACAAATGAATATTTTGTAAGTACATTTTGATACGAACTATGATTGAGAGACCGGGCCAATGCATGACAAGCCCACTGTGAACTCACCAACCGTTAGGTTGACACTTGCGTGGTTTAAACTTTTGCAGATCGCTAAGGAGTATCCGGAGCGGGTTGGCATGGCACTTGAAGATCCTTGTTTTGATTTAAACTAAATTGGGAATTTAAAACAATGTTTATGTAAAGCACGTGGTTAGTGCTAAGACAATATTTTATTCCGCTGCGTTGTGTTTGAAACTTTAATTTATAATTTGTGTTTGAACTAACCCTGATTCGTTTAGTATTTGTAACTGTGGTTGTGGATCCTGGTCTAGTCGCGCCCCTTAACGGTATAAACTCCGTTAGTGGTATTTTGGGGGCGTGACAGATTGGTATCAGAGCCATAAGTTGCAGCGAACTGGAATCATTTTTGAAAACGATTTGGAAACTGCAACTTGAAAACCTTGGTTACAAAACAAATAAACAAATTCCCAAGGACAAAATTTTTACGTGCCAACCTGGGATACTCGCTCTGCTGTGTAAGTAAAGGCTTAATACGTATGTATATATATATATATATAAATATATATGTATAGACCGTGTCTAAGTAGTCTAACGGAAGGACCTTAGGAAATTTTCACACACGAATACGAAATGCGACCGCGAATACGCACACTACTCTGGGGAAAGCGACAACGAAACGATACTACACGCTACGTCCTGATTTCTACTACGACGACTACGCCGACGGTGACTTTATGGGAAGCCGACCTTCGACGATAGCATATACGACATTCTCCGACGACGCCTCGATTTTGCACAAAATTTTTCTGGACTAATAGTGGGATAACGGGAACTGGCTAACATACATATTATGGGATATGTATGAGAATATAACTGTGACTGAACATTGGCTACTTTAACTGTTCAGCAAGATGTCTGGAAGAGGAAACGGAAGAGGCGGTATTAACATGACGCCTGCACAGCTGCAAGCGATGATTGCCGAGCATGTGCAAGCCGCGGTGGCAGCCGTCCAAGCTGCATATGCCGCACAGGGAAACCAACACCACTGCACGTTCAAGTCCTTCATGGACTGTAAGCCGATGATGTTTTCCGGCGAAGAAGGAGCTGTAGGACTCCTCCGATGGATTGAGAAGTCCGAGAAGGTCTTCTCCATGTGTAATTGTCCAGCTGAAAGCAAAGTGAAGTTCGCTACTGGTACTTTTGAAGGAGCTGCCCTCTCCTGGTGGAACTCTGAGATTCAGATGATTGGGCTAGACGCGGCCAACAACATGCAGTGGGCAGCATTTAAGGATCTGATTATGGAGGAATACTGTCCTCGCGATCAAGTGAAAAAGCTAGAAGGCGAATTCCTGAATTTGAAGATGTCTGGGTCTGAGATTGAGCAATACACTGCACGATATCACGAATATGAGGTTTTGTGCCCCTCAATGGTTGATGCCGAATTCAAACGCGTTGAGCGTTACCTGGAAGGCCTCGCGCCTCAAATCAAGGGACTGGTGACTGCCAGCAACCCCGCAAACGTGCAGCAAGCCATTCGTTTGGCTCACAAGCTTACCGATCAAGAGGTCGAGAAAGGTACCCTACCTGCAAAAGCCACAGAAAAGACTGCCTTGAGTGGCAAGAGAAAGGCTGAAGATGAAGCTCTTGAAAACTCGTTGAATGTTCAAAGTGTGGGTAACAGTACTGGGAGGTCTTTCAACTCCCAGGGTCAAAGCAAGAGATCAGGGAACAACAGCAGCAACTACCGCCAGGGTGGAAATGGTCAAGGCAACTACAGGGGTAACCTGCCTCTGTGTAACAGATGTGGAAGGCATCATGCTGGAAACTGTAGGAAGAATATGAACTGTGAAAGGTGTGGTAAGGGAGGCCACGAAGCTAAAGACTGTTGGGCAATTTTACCCGAGCAACAAAACCGCCCCAGAAGGAACAACAACAACTATGGGAATAATCGGGGTAATGGGAACAACGGTCAGAACCAGAACAACAACAACAATGGGGGAGCCCGTGGCTGCTTTGAGTGTGGTGCTCAAGGTCACATCAAGAGAGACTGCCCTCAGTTAAGAAGACAAGGTAATGGTAATCAGGGAAATAACGGTGGGAATGGTAACGGCGGAGGGAATGGTAATGGGAATGGCAATGGAAATGGTGGAAACGGGAATGGTGGAAATGGTAGAGGCCGAGCTTTCGTCATGGGCCAGGGTGAAGCTCGCAATGATGCCAACGTGATCAACGGTAAATTTATTTTGAACGGTTTCTTTGCTACTGTTTTATTTGATTCTGGTGCTGAGAAAAGTTTTATTTCCACTAAATTTGCTAGAATAATTAATGCTAAACCGATTGCCCTAGACGCTAAATATGTGGTAGAACTAGCAAATGGTAAACTTCATGATACCACCCAGATAGTTAAGGACTGTAAGCTAGAACTAGCTGGCCATACCCTAGGAATCGACCTTATGCCTTTCCCAATTGGTAGTTTCGACGTTATAGTAGGAATGGATTGGTTATCCGAGAATCGGGCTGAAATCTTATGTAAAGAAAAAGTGGTTCGTATTCCACTCGAAGACGGTAAAGAATTAACGGTTCAAGGTGAAAAAGGTGGAGTAGTAACTGGTATTATCTCGTTTCTCAAAGCTCAGAAATGCCTCCGTAAGGGTCACTTCGCGATTCTTGCGAACGTCACTGACACGACACATCCCGAGCGCAAAATTGATGATTACCCGATAGTTCGCGACTTTCAAGACGTATTTCCCGAAGATCTGCCTGGTTTGCCTCCGTTTCGACAAGTTGAGTTTGGGATTGATTTAGCTCCAGGTGCCGCTCCGATCGCACGCGCACCTTACCGATTGGCTGTAAGTGAACTCAACGAACTCTCCTCACAATTGCAAGAGCTACTCGACAAGGGGTTTATTCGTCCAAGTTCGTCTCCATGGGGAGCTCCGGTACTGTTTGTTAAGAAGAAGGATGGAACGTTCCGCATGTGCATTGACTACCGAGAGCTTAACAAAGTTACGATCAAGAATCGGTATCCGCTTCCTCGCATCGACGATCTTTTCGACCAGCTACAGGGTTCAAGCTACTTTTCAAAGATTGATCTACGGTCAGGATATCACCAGCTTCGCGTTCGTGACGAAGATGTACCCAAGACTGCTTTCCGAACTCGGTATGGTCACTACGAGTTCCTGGTTATGCCGTTTGGGCTAACCAATGCACCGGCTGTGTTTATGGATCTGATGAATCGAGTGTGCAAGCCGTACCTCGACAAGTTTGTAATAGTCTTCATCGACGATATTTTGATCTACTCAAAGTCAAAGGAAGAACATGAGGAGCATCTGCGACTTATACTGGACTTGCTCCGCAAGGAACAGCTTTATGCTAAGTTTTCGAAGTGCGACTTCTGGATCCGCGAAGTCCAATTTCTTGGGCACATTGTAAATGAGGAAGGAATCCATGTAGATCCAGCCAAAGTGGAAGCAATTAAGAACTGGTCTACCCCAAGAGCGCCAACAGAAATCCGACAATTTTTAGGGCTTGCCGGATATTATCGAAGGTTTATTAAAGGTTTCTCTCAATTGGCCCAACCCCTAACGGCCTTAACGCACAAAGGAGTGCAATACAGATGGGGTGAAAAGGAAGAGCGCGCATTCCAAACGCTCAAGGATATGTTATGTTCGGCTCCAATTCTTGCGTTACCCGATGGAATAGACGACTTTGTGGTTTACTGCGATGCATCGATTCAAGGACTCGGTTGCGTGTTGATGCAACGAGACAAGGTAATTGCCTATGGGTCCAGGCAACTAAAGGATACAGAAAAGAATTATACAACGCATGATTTGGAAATGGGAGCCGTTGTTCATGCACTTAAGATTTGGAGACATTACCTATATGGAACAAAGTGCACGATATTCACCGATCATAAAAGTCTACAGCACATCTTCGATCAGAAAGACCTCAACATGCGACAACGACGGTGGGTCGAGTTACTAAACGATTATGATTTGGCTATTAAGTATCATCCTGGAAAAGCCAACGTTGTGGCTGATGCTTTAAGTCGAAAAGAGTACGAAAAGCCTCGTCGGGTACGAGCGCTTCAACTTACGATACATTCAGGATTACCGGAACGAATCCGTGACTGCCAACGAGAAGCTTTGAAAGCAGAGAACTTCGCAGCTGAAGCACTACGTGGTGTAGATGGTCATTCTGAAGTTAAGTCCGATGGACTCACATATTACAATGACAGAATCTGGGTTCCAATCTGTTGGAAATCTCCGTGAGCTCGTGATGGACGAGGCTCACAAGTCAAGATACTCGGTGCACCCTGGATCGGATAAAATGTATCAGGACTTGAAGAATCTTTATTGGTGGCCGAATATGAAAGCCGACATTGCTCGATATGTGGCTAAGTGTTTAACATGTTCAAGGGTCAAGATTGAATACCAAAAGCCTTCTGGTTTACTGCAACAACCAAAGATCCCAGAATGGAAATGGGAGGATATCTCAATGGATTTTGTAACGGGATTACCTCATCGATCAAATCAACCGGATGCGATTTGGGTTGTCATCGATCGGTTAACCAAATCTGCACATTTCATTCCAATGAAGGAAAGTGATAATATGGATAAGTTGACAAAGCTATACGTTGACCGAATTGTGAAGCTTCACGGTGTGCCAAAGACTATAATTTCTGATCGAGATCCTCGATTCACTTCCCGGTTATGGCAATCAATGCAGGAAGCATTGGGAACCCGATTAGACATGAGTACAGCTTATCACCCGCAGACTGATGGTCAGACGGAACGAACGATTCAAACATTAGAAGATATGCTCCGAGCTTGCGTCCTTGACTTTGGAAAAGATTGGGAGACTCACCTTCCACTGGTGGAGTTCTCTTACAACAATAGTTATCATTCAAGTATAGGTGCTGCACCTTTTGAAGCACTTTATGGCCGAAAATGTAGATCGCCCGTATGTTGGGCTGAAACAGGTGAGAAAGGGCTCACTGGACCGGAAGTTATCCATGATATGACCGAACGGATTATTCAAATCAGACAACGGCTAGCTGCAGCACGTGATCGACAAAAGAGTTACGCCGACAAACGCCGAAAACCTCTGAAGTTCGAGGTGGGTGACAAAGTGTTGTTGAAGGTATCCCCCTGGAAGGGAGTGATACGCTTCGGAAAGCGTGGAAAGTTAAATCCTCGCTACATCGGTCCGTTTGAAATTATTGGGGAAGTAGGCCCGGTGGCCTATCGATTGCAACTCCCTGCTGAACTCGATGGAGTTCACAACGTGTTTCACGTTTCCAATCTGAAGAAATGTCTGGCTGAAGACATCGAAATAATTCCTCTGGAGGAATTGGAAATCGATGAACATCTGAGATTCATCGAGCAACCGGTAGAAATCATGGGACGCGAGGAGAAAGCCCTCAAACGTAGCAAGATTCCGATCGTCAAGGTGCGATGGAACTCAAGACGTGGACCTGAATATACTTGGGAACGCGAGGATCAGATGAAGAAAAAGTATCCTCACCTGTTCGAGCAAACGTCCACGGAAACTCATGGTATGATTTAATTTTGGGGACCAAAATTCCTTAACGGAAGGAGGATGTGACAACCCTAAAACTTTTTGCTCTCTTTCCCCAGCGGCGATAGCAACGACGACAGCTGATGCTGCGAACGCTACGACACAAGAATAATTTTCGGGACGAAAATTCCAATTTCAGGGGAATGATGTGACACCCGAGAATTTCAAGGTTAACTTCCGTTAGACAAACCCGTTAGTTACGTTATAAGTAGCTAATGCATAACTAGGCCGAATACGTCCACGACTTTTGGTTGATCACCGAACCCGTCCATATGTGTTATGTGTTCATCATTGATTATCTTTATGTGCAATGTGATTTAAATACATGACTTATTATTGTGAATAGCATGATTAATTGTAAATACTTGATTATGTGAAAATTGCCTGAATTTGGTAGTCAGCGAAACTACCGAGCGAAATTACAGATTCGCCCGGTAGCAGGCTAGACTGATCAATGTACCCGAGATCAGAGCCAGTTTCGCCAGCCAGCGAAACTGCCAGCGAAACTAGCCTCTGATATAAATAAACATAATGAACCCTAGTAGCCTCATTTGCTCAAACACACAACAAACACACACACACTCTCTGAGATTTCTGGACCAGCCGAGAATACCATCAAGAGACCAAGATCTCAGCCTCTAGACCATCATCTCTTCTCCTCTATCGATTCTAGGATCAACCGTGAGTCCCAAAAACTATGTTTTATGTGTTTTCTACATGTTTTCTTCTTAAAGCATGCTCAAACCTCCATGATATTGCTTGATCTTCTGTATGTATGCTTTAGGATGCTAGATCTGTAATAAAGTTGATAACTTTGCGTATGAAATCCAACCATGATAGAGATTTATGCCATTTTAGTCATTTTAGGGTTTTATATGTGTTCTTGGTGATTTGATGACAAAATGCATGTTAAACGTGTTAAAGTTGCTTGATTTATGTTAGTAAATGCCCATAGATGCTAGATAATGAATTGCATGTATGATCAGAAGCTGTTAGGTTGATTTTTAGGCAAATCCGTATGTTTTTCGCGACCAGCGAAACTGTTGTTCTCTGGGCGAAACTAAGTAGCGAAATTGTGTATCCTTCCAGCGACACTGACCAGCGAAACTATAGTGTCGCCGGGAACCTGACCAGACCAGCTCGAGCGAAATTATCGAGCGAAATACCTGAACGAAAGTTCAAACCAGTTTCCCTGCGAAACTAGGCTAGCGAAACTGCGTCAGCAGTTTCGGGCGAAACTAGCCTAGCGAAACTGTGTTACCGGGCACTGCCTAGCGAAAGTGCTGCCCGTGCACCTAGCGAAACTGCCTAGCGAAACTATGCTAGCGAAACTAAGGCCTGACCTAAAAACCAAACTTGTGAAATTGTTTAAGTGTTATGCCACGACTTGCATGATTTTGCCATGATGAAATATGTTTGATATCTGATTCAAATGAACCCTTGTTTATGATCAACCATTGGTGTCGTGTGTCGGTATGTCGAGTCATAGTTGCAACGTGCTATGTTATGGGCCATAGTGACGTTAAGTAAAGGTTAGACACGAAACTAATACTTAAGACCTAAACGTGTTCTAGGTCCTCGATAAGCAACAATACTTGGATTCTAGAAGTGTAGCAGTGCAACCAAAGGTGAGTGTCACTAACCCGCTTAACGTGAGTCCGTTGGGCCACACAGAATAACTTAACGAAAAAACAATGCTGACAAACTCGAGAGTGCTAGGCACCTCACTGATAAACATAAGAATACGGGATGCTTGGCACCCACTTGATGAACTGAAGTGTTTCATGGGAACACTTGTGAATTCTGAATAAACGATTTCTGAAACGAAAACTGTTTTAATATGGCTAGTGTAGGTTAAAGTCTAAACCATATGATATCACATGTTTTCTAAGGATGCCTTATAACTTAAAAGTCCTCAACTTAATTGTGCCATTAATTTGTGAAAGCGAGGGGATGTTGGGTAGATCTACTGGAGTTTGACAAACTCCGCCCCGTGGCACGGGGAGTGCACGGAGGTACAATATCAGCCTATTTGCCCGTGGTCCCGAGAGGACACGGGGGAGGCAGAAAACGCGATGGCTTGGCCCGCACCGTACGGGATGGCTCGGCCCCCACAAAATAAGTCAGCTTTGGTACAAACTTCCTTAGAGCATGGAACAACGGATTAGCTACCCGCGATATCGGTTGAGTCCTTTAACTTTACGGAACTAGTACATACCCGATGACGTGGTCACGGACAAAACATTTATAAACTGAGAATTAATTACAAGCATTGCTTTTCACAAATGAATATTTTGTAAGTACATTTTGATACGAACTATGATTGAGAGACCGGGCCAATGCATGACAAGCCCACTGTGAACTCACCAACCGTTAGGTTGACACTTGCGTGGTTTAAACTTTTGCAGATCGCTAAGGAGTATCCGGAGCGGGTTGGCATGGCACTTGAAGATCCTTGTTTTGATTTAAACTAAATTGGGAATTTAAAACAATGTTTATGTAAAGCACGTGGTTAGTGCTAAGACAATATTTTATTCCGCTGCGTTGTGTTTGAAACTTTAATTTATAATTTGTGTTTGAACTAACCCTGATTCGTTTAGTATTTGTAACTGTGGTTGTGGATCCTGGTCTAGTCGCGCCCCTTAACGGTATAAACTCCGTTAGTGGTATTTTGGGGGCGTGACAATTATGTTCTATTATTTGTCATGTACGTGTTTCAATCTTTTTAGAGGTTAAATATACGTTTAGACTATAAATGGTGTTGGAGTTGAAGAGAATGTTAACTTCTTTTACATGATATATATAATAATTAAATGATTTTCTATAACAAAGTATTAGCTAGCTTATTGATAAAGTTGTATGGTTTTCGGTTTTATTATTTTCATTCACGATACAAGTATTAAGTTTGAGTCCCACTTAAAACATAAAGCGGGGCAAGATTAGAGTAAAATTAGATTAGAACCGCTAAGAAAAAAAATTAAATGATCGTTTTAATAATAAATACATACTAATGATACAATAAAAACATGCATCAATGCCTAGTTAAAAGTAGAAAACTTAGATTTTAACAATTAACTAGTTTTGCTACCCGTGCATTGACATAGAGATAACGTATGTATATATGAAACAGTTGCATTGCTATAACGTTACGTAAAGTAAATAAAAATACGAATAACTGAGTAATGACGTTGCAATTATAAGCCAGACGCTTAAAGTATTAAGCTTAGTATCTAAAAGTTATGTTAAATTCGTTGTGCTTAACAAAAAATAAATAAATAAATAATAAATAAATAAAAAATCCCACAGGGACAACGAAAATACAAAAATGCGTAACAATATTAAATTTAGAAGATAAACACTACAAGTATGAATCTACGACGTAAAAGTTATGATTATAAACAAGTGTATTTATTACAGCAACACCTCGTGTGATAAATTCGTTATGTTTAAATAAAAAAAATATATTAAGATAAAAAGTTACAATGACACGTAACACCTATCGTAAACCGCCACGTAACATCCACCATAAGCCCCCACGTGACCTAATCAGATTTCTATACTATTTCTATCATCTTCTATATATTGTATACAGTATAATATATTGCATACAGTATAATTAGATATTAGATAATTAGAGATAAAGAAAAGTTAAGTCATTGACATGTGATTAATACAACGCGAAGCACTTTTTGGAATATTTACTAGTGGCGGTCATGGATTTCTTGCATATAGACATAAATATTTATCTTAATTTATATTATATGAGCAGCTTGCAGGTATAAAGTATGGGGGCAACTCATTACACTCCCATGTTTTTTCCTCTCATGAATTCATGTGATCGCCATTATTACTTGCATCCTAAATCATGAAAATATTAATTTTCTTATAATTCACTAAAAATCATCCATAAAAATTTATCGTTTTTCTTTACATCAATTCTTTTCTCCACAAATAGTTTGTACTTGTAAGGATTTGAATCCTTACTAATTATATAATAAAAATTTATCTCAAGTTATACCAAACTCCATACCACTAGGCTAGAATGACATAAAAATTTATCTCAAGTTAATAATCGTTACCTATTTTCATTGTAAAAAAAAGAAAACAACTTGATTGTATAATAATGGCTTTTCATTCTTAAGATTATAAATTCAAATCCTATAAAGTAAAAATGTTATTATTTTACCCTTAAAACACATTCTCATTCCCATTTTGTTTCTAATAATATAATGTGTTTCATGAATATGTAACTCCTAAACACCGAGATCAATTTCTTAAAACGAAGATTAATATTGTGTTTATCGTAGTAAGGCATCATTCCAATTTCGTCTTCTGAAACTATATTTTGTAATAGGTCATGTTCGTACTAGATCTGTATTGTGTCAACTGTTTGAGAACATAAAATGCACATTTCATGTTTTCATCTTGTCCATGTGAATGTTATATATGACAAACAGATAATATTCAAGGTACATATTCCATCGGTAAGATAATATATATGCTTGTATCGTAGATCTTTAACTTCAAAGAAGACTATCGTGCTTCTCCATTTACGATTTTTGTGAAAATAATGACTGATCAAGGGCATTATGTCCAGCAATACCAAAGAATGTCTATCAAAACCATAAATCTGGTGACACCATTGCTCCTAGTATTATCGTCTGGTATGGATGATCACCTCGCAATGCATTAACCTTGGTATGCGTGGAGGCAATATTCAATTCCCAATCCATACTACTAATGTTACCAAGCGTTACGGGAAAGATTATGACAACATTAGGAACCAAATGAGCCCTAAATAAGATAACCATGAGCCCTAAATAAGATAACCAGCTCAAAAACCTTCACACCCAACACTTACTATCTAAGTTTTAGGAAATAGAAATGTCGTTCAAATCTCCAAGTTCGATTGAGGTGGATCAGAAGAGTGTAAGGGGGTAAATGGAATGGATTTAATTAATTAGATATTTAGATAGCTCAATAGTTTTGGAATTTGACACATAAAATATTAATATTAATATTTTATAAATAAAAATATTAAACAAAATATATAATCCTTATTCGAGTCTAATTGATTTGGAATAATCAGACTCGAATCAAACTCGAATGCGAATAAGTTATTTGGTTCGATTTAGAATTCAACTTGAATAACTCGCCAACGAATTCGAATAATTTAATCGAATTCAGTTCGATTCGAATTTCGAGTTATTCGAGTCTGATACTAATGAACAACCCTACTTTGAAACCGGGCTGTATCGTACTTCAATTCATTCGTATCATATATTATCATCGTCAATTTTTATAGAAACAAATGCTACTAAATCTACATTATTTTTTATACCATGAAACTTAAACCTCAAGCCAAAAAAGAGATCAATATATACCTTGAGTATCATTGGTCTAGAACCAATCCGCTAAATCACCATTGTTAATAGTATCTACTTTAAGATGGAGGTGAGTATTAATCATTTTATTACTCTCCTTTTTCTTTTCTTTTTTGTCTTTATCAAAAATAAAGCGAAGTAGAATAATTACATAAATCCATCATTGTCCTTAATACTTTTACTCCTTTTGTTAAAACATTTGCCCTAAGTTTTTATTCCATTAATACGCGATCGAGGGTGTCTAAAAGCCATAACTTATGCCATATCTAAGTTAATGATCCCTTGTCCTAGTGGTTAAGGGGAGGTGGCAAGACTTTTCTTTACCTGGAGATCACGGGTTCAATCTTTGATAATGGTGTTTCAGGTGTAATTTAGAAGTAGATTAGAGGATGTGTGTGTTAACCGTTCGAAAACAAAAATGCTATATCTAACGCTAAAATGTATACTTTGATATTTTCTTAAGAGAAAACCTCACTTATAGAAAAAAAACTCATTGATCAACCAAAACAAGGGCTAAGATTAGATATGATATGTTGATTTAAATATATAAATAAATATTTATTTAAAGGAAAAAAAAAACACAGAAAGATATTCTTGTCAAAACAAACTTGAATATTAATTAATAAATCTTAAAATCTCTCTCTATCTCTCTCTCAATAAAAAAATAATCTTATTAATAAATCCTAAAATCAATGAGTCTCTAAATAAAAAAAATTGTACGTAATGTAAAAAGGAAGGTTTACATATCTTCCCTTCCTAACATTATCAATTACATATATTCCCACGCTTAAAAATAAATTACATATTTCTCCTTTCCTATATCAAATTACCCATATACTCTTTTTAAAGTAACAAAAAGGTACGAATTGTACTTATCATATACTTAAGGGAGAAGGTGCAACAAACAAAAATTAATATAAAAGGGGTACGAATAGCAACAACCCTATATATAAATGTCCCTATAAAAAGTCTAAAAATAATTCTAGAAAGAACATAACAATGATGATGAAGAAGCCGATGATGAAGGTTGCATATATGTAACCAAATTGTATTTTTTTAGATATTCATAAAATAAATATATGTAAGCACAATGAAACAAATTATACTAAGGTTACATAAGTACAAATACATATTACATATGTGTAATCACATGTTAATCAGAGATAGTTGCATATATGTGATCGGCGTCGAAGGTACCGATCAAAGATAAGAGAGTTTGTGTTCCTTTTTACCTTAAACTAGTTAGGGTAAGCAGGGTGTCGAACCACGAAGAGTTTGTGGTTGGTGATGTTGTTCAATTGATTAATTAGTAAACTAAATTAAAAGCTAAGAAGTGAAAAAGATGATGATTTGATTTGGTTTGGAATCGAAAAAAAAAACTAAAACAGATAATTGCTTAAAAATGTAAACTTGAAATTGAATTGTGATTGTGAAAACTTATGGAAACAAAATGACCATCCTCGAGGTTCAGGTTAGCAATAGGTAATGAAATCCTAGTTTGATTATACTAAAGCTGTCACATAGACATGAATTGATTTGGTGTTCAATTTGAAGGATACACACAAGACCAAGGAATCTGGCGGATGCTGGTTAACGGTCCGAAACCGAATAACGGCTCCAGCTAAGATGTTGTCTTAGTGTATATCAATTAGGTAGAAATAACTTCGATAAATTCTCAAGAGTTAAGCATGCAATTAACAAGAAAGAAATTCAAAGCCAGTAAAACCAATTTTTAATCAAGTTAAGCAATCAATGGTTTTTCACCCAATCACCAATTAAATGATTAGATTTACACCCAGTAGAAGTACAATCAAACAAAGAAAATCAAAACCCTAACTAACCCTACTCTCGAGGTTGATCAATGGAAGATTAGCCACGCATGCTCATCTTGAATGCTTCAGAAACTGGATTCATGATCGTCACCGGATTGAACGTTACGATTGGAATGGTTGAAAAGCACCCAAGAACCTCCAAAATTTGTGCTCTAGCCTCCAGGGGATGATAGATGTCGAAAACCCTAAGTTAGGCTTTTATACTTCATGAAAAATCAGCCCAAAACACTGAAATTCGGAACTTTTACGAATCGCGCCGTCCGGGACGCCGAATCCGCCGTCCGGACGCTGGACTGCTGTCCGGACTGCCGTCCGGACGCCAATCTGGGACTGTGGACGGTGGAAACTGACGAACTTCAATTTGCTTCTTTTTTCTTTGCCCTTGCCTGTGTAAACTTCACTATCACTTGCAACACTCATAATATTTCATTTCCTTGACTCTCCAATTCTTGTGCTGACCACGTACGTACCAACTTCTTTGTTTGCTAATTATTTGGATCTTCACTCATTAGCCTCAAATTTGACTTAGTTGCACTGCTTAAGCTCGTTTTCTTCACATCCTACAAAACATATAAAGTAGCTCAAAGTACACATGTTTTGATATAAAAACCGAATAAGGACATGCGTTTAGTTATGAGATAAGCATGAAATATATAAATGCATCACATCCCCACACTTTACCTTTGCTTGTCCCAAGCAAATACTCTAGTGCAACACTCCAACATAACTTTAACAAAAACGCCTAGACATCCTCAACCAAATGTTAGCTAAGGTCCAAGGTCATACCCGTTTCACAAGACTTACAACATTCAATAGATTTACAACTTAGCAAGCAATTGATTTATAGTTTTAAAACAATGAATTGCCTAAACAAGCCTACCAAGCTGTTTAATTTCCTACTTGCATGCATTCACATTGCTCACAATATTTCACTCCACTCGGCTTGTATCTGGATTAGCAAAGATGTGCTAATATATTTGTAAACGCTCATACCAAAAATGAAACCACATTATCATAAGCTTGTAAAGTAATCAAGTCTCCACCAACTAACACATAACCATACACACATCAAGAGGTCTTAGAATGGGTTGTAATGTTAGGCTTGGGTTCAGGTGAGGATTAGGGATTTTTAGTGCCGGAGGCGGTGAAACCTAAGTTTTAAGCTATTTATTACATCAACAAGAACTTACACCTGAAAGCTGGGTCTTTTTTTTTTTTATCCCAGATAGCTAACTACTTCTCTCTTTCTTTTCTTTTTCCTTTTTTTTTTGTTGCTCATATTTGATCATTTTGATCTAATAGTAGCTTTTCCTATTTTTTTTTCTTTTCTTCTTTGAAGGTAGAAATCTACAAAGCAACTACTTAGCTTCAAACTTAACTAGATTTCACCGCACGGGTTTATGATGTAAAAGGCTAAAGGCTAAGGGGTTTTATGCGGGCTAACAAGTAAAATGGTAAAAGGCACAAAGTGGCTACTAATGGATGATGTTTCGGGTAGGGGATATCAAAGAATAGGCTAAGCAAGTGGGTAATCCTAATGCCTCTATCATATGTGTGCAAGTTACGGTTCATGGTCTCAATATGTATATACTTTGCAAGTTCTAAAATGTAGCAACACTATGGTAAACACTCAAACAAAGAAATCAGTCAAGTGATGTAATCTCAACATGTCTAAGGCTCAAAACTCACAAAAACGGTGGAATAGGGTAAAAATGTGAAACATGCAAATCCTTCCACTAAATAGCTTGCTACCCTTGGTTAGGCATTTCTATATACTTTTCATGAAAGCACTTGCTAAGTCTACTTTATCATGCAACTTAAAGAATCAACCATGACCGAGGACCTCTACTTATACACCGGCAAGTCTCGAATTGACGAATTACATTGAAAAGATTCATTTTCGTGCACACTTAGAGATTTACTTTAGGATAAAAAAAATTTGATTTTTTCCAGAAATTTGCAATTTTTCCCTCCCCACACTTGAACCATACATTGTCCCCAATGTATATGTTTAAAGCTAGATTACAAGTGGATTTATGGATCCTTTTCAAACCAATTCGAATATCATGTCTAATAAACCATTTTAACCTCGAGATGCCACCACCAAATATACAGACACAAACACACATCCCTCATTACAGCCAGAGTTTCCCACAAATTAAATAAACACACCAACACACATACAATAGCATAAATAAGAAAGAGAAAGTGTAGAAAGAGAACATGGACCTAGATATCCGTGGAAACTTGCTGGAATGACCGAACTCCCGTGTCTCTTCCCCACACTTAAGCTTTGCAAAGCAAACTAAAAACTAGAAACACACTAAAAACACAATAAAATAAGTAGTACAAAATCTAAACTCACTTTCGTAGGAATCACGGTTGCATTTAGCCTATGCAACAAGCCTTTTGAACCAGTCGATAGCTCGAGTGGACGAGTTGAGTCTCGTGAGGGTTTCTAGTGAACATACCCACAAAGTTCTCGGGTTGCCTCCCAGTTTAGCGCTAAGTTTTAGGTCTTCAGCCAGACCGTACCTGATGTGGTGCTTATGGGGGTTGGAATACATACTTGCTTCCAAAAGTATCTTTAGTTGTTGAGTTGCTAACGTTCCACCTCATCTCTTGTCGCGCCCAACCTTCCGCATCACATTCATCTCCTTTTTCTCTCATCTTCACAGATCCTCCGCTACCGTATGCATGTCTTCCCTGTTTGGGTGGTTTCTTTAGCTCAGTCGGTGATTGAGATGATTTCTTCTCTGGCTTAGGGTAAATTGTTGAACTCTCCATCTGATGCATCATTGGGGGTTTGAACTCTTGAGATTTTGTGTCTCCACCTCGATTCTCCTTGGTCTTAGACTCCATTATTAAATCATCCAGCTTCATTCTGTCAAACAAACAACCTTTCTCTTTGGTGTCCCCCTCATTTATAAGAGGAGGAAACATGTTAGCAATGACTAGATTTGAAAACTTAGTGTGAACCGAATAAGTAAAAGAATTTGAAATCATATCTATATTTAACTTACGGTTCCCAAATGCCATGCTCACCGTGTTATCTCTGCAGTTGATCTGAGCATTTGCTGTTGCCAAGAATGGTCTTCCCAATATGATCCTCGGTTGCCTCTGCTTCACCGTAGGTGCATAGTCAAGCACCAGAAAATCTTCAGGGTAGTAAAACTCTCCAACTTTGACCGCTACCCCCATCAAAATTCCTCGGGGCCGTTTATGTGTGAAATCCGCTAACACCACTGTGGTGTTAGTTTCTTGTAGAGGCCCCAAATCAAATCTGTCATATACGCTTCCCGGTAAAATACTAATGCTAGCTCCACAATCTAGCATTGCTTGATTAGTCTTTAATCCCCCAATTTCAATTGGGATGAGGGGTGATCTAAACTCGTCATCTTCATCCACATCACTAACCTCTTCGTCTTCGGATGTACCCACAGCACCAATCTGCACAGTTTTTGTGGTCTTCACACTCTGATGGGATGGGTTGGTCACCGTGTCACTAGGAAGCTTACCTTTACTTGCCTCGCCATTAAGCCTTACTACCTCTTCAGCTAGTTGCGACATTTGTTTTGCATAAATCATACGATCTTTATCTGTTTGCTGCTGAAAACCTCTCATCATCTCCATCATCTCATCCATTTTAGATTTCGTTGTTTCACCCCCAACTACAACTCCATTATGTTTATTAGATTGATACGAACCTTGACCTTGATGAGAATGGTAGTTTCTTGAGGCACCCTGTTGTTGCCCTTGTGGAATCCTTCCTTGATTGAATCCACCTTTCTGATATCCTCCTTGATTATAATTTTGTTGATAATTCTGGTATGATTGATTACTAGCATTGCCATATATGATAGGTGGTTGATTTCTAAGGCCCGCTTGATAACCATAGGTGTACATTTCTTCATCGATGCTTGACATCTTGACCTCCTCAGTTCGAGCCGGTTGTGATGGACAATTGGCAAAAGAATGCCCTAGCTCGTGACAACATTCACACACCTCATATTTTTTAGCAACGTTAGAAACTTCATTCACCCCTTGTTGGTTCCAATTGGCCATTTTCCGCTCAAGTGCTGCCAATCTAGCTGTTGTATCAGACTCACTTGTTAACTTCACCGACGCCGACCTTGCTTTTCTGCTTGCTGAAGCTTGAGCCTTTGAACTCTTACTCAATCTTTCCAACTGGGCCCAATCCGCGTCTGCATGATTTGTTAGAAAAGTGCCATTACTTGTGGAGTTCACATACCTCATTTCTTCTGGTGTCAACCCGTGATAGAAAGCATTCACGAGTTCCCATCTATCTATTCCATGATGTGGACATGATCTTAGAAGTTCCTTGAAACGGGTAAATGAGTCATACAGTGTCTCCCCAACTTGTTGTTGAAAAGTGCGTATGGCAGTACGCAACTCACTTGTCTTCTCCCTTGGGAAGTACTCATTTAAAAAGATTTGTTGCATCTCTTGCCATGTTCTGATGCTTGCAGATGGTAAGGAGTTAAACCATTGCTTCGCCCTATCCTTTAATGAAAAACTGAATACTTGCAGCTTGACCTCATCCAAGGTAAAACCTTGTCCTCCCATTGTACTACATATAGTATTGAACTCTGTAAGGTGTTCATAAGGCTCTTCTGTGGCTCCTCCTCTGAAAGTAGGAATAGATGCAAAATATGCCGGTCTCACCTCAAATGACCGACCATTTCTATGAGGGGTAACTATGGGAGACGGGTTCTCCATGACCATTGGCCTAAAATGAATATCGACCCCTCCGACAACTGGTACTTGCGGATTATAGTACCCTCCGCCATAATTGTTGAGTGGCGGTTGAACAGCTCCATACCCTCCTTGACCATAGTGTTGTTGTGGTGGATACTGAGGGTATTGTTGCGGAATATACTGTGGTTGAACAGGGGGATATTGCTGCTGAAAACCTTGTTGGTAACCATAGTTATACCCTTGTTGTCCACCCCTATAATCTCCTTGAAAATTCTGATGGACTTGATTCTCGAACCCTGGTGGACCCATGTCATCATCCCCGTCATCTCTATCACCATCATAAAAACCCTGCTGACTAAACCTGTCATCTTGATTGACTGCCTCATAGTCAAACATGGGTGGCATGTTGGGGTTAGCGTTTAGGTATTGATTAAGTGGGTGTTGTTGGTTTCGGTTCTGGTTATGGGGTGGTTCAGGGTAAGGGGCACGGTAGCGCTCCGCACCTTGGTATTGAAAATCCTCTGGTTGATTAGGGGCAACTCGAAATTGAGGTTGAGGGGGTGGAACTGGTTGTTGGTTTTGAGGTATTTGGTTGTTTGGAGGTTGTTGGGGATTTTGGTCTTGGTTCTGGTTCCCCTGGTCTTGTTGAACTTGACCTTGGTAATGGAGGTCATCATCTTGGTTTTCCATTTCTGCAGACTGTGTTGTTGATGGCTCGTTGGCTGCTTCTTCGATGGCTTGTGAAATTGGGGTTCCTGTTAACCCTGCTCGATGAAGCACACGGTTGTGCCTTGCTGTTCTCTCTATCTCTGGATCGTAAATAAGTGGTGATGTCTTCCTCGAATAACGAGTACGCATGCAACCTGTCACCTGCACACTTAACACACCAAGCGTAACACGTATAGGAGAGAATAGCAAACAAAGAAAATAAGCATTAAAACACGAAAAATTAAAATTAAAAATCAAATGAGAATTTGCACCAAGCGCACAATCTCCCCGGCAACGGCGCCAAAATTTGATCGGCGTCGAAGGTACCGATCAAAGATAAGAGAGTTTGTGTTCCTTTTTACCTTAAACTAGTTAGGGTAAGCAGGGTGTCGAACCACGAAGAGTTTGTGGTTGGTGATGTTGTTCAATTGATTAATTAGTAAACTAAATTAAAAGCTAAGAAGTGAAAAAGATGATGATTTGATTTGGTTTGGAATCGAAAAAAAAAACTAAAACAGATAATTGCTTAAAAATGTAAACTTGAAATTGAATTGTGATTGTGAAAACTTATGGAAACAAAATGACCATCCTCGAGGTTCAGGTTAGCAATAGGTAATGAAATCCTAGTTTGATTATACTAAAGCTGTCACATAGACATGAATTGATTTGGTGTTCAATTTGAAGGATACACACAAGACCAAGGAATCTGGCGGATGCTGGTTAACGGTCCGAAACCGAATAACGGCTCCAGCTAAGATGTTGTCTTAGTGTATATCAATTAGGTAGAAATAACTTCGATAAATTCTCAAGAGTTAAGCATGCAATTAACAAGAAAGAAATTCAAAGCCAGTAAAACCAATTTTTAATCAAGTTAAGCAATCAATGGTTTTTCACCCAATCACCAATTAAATGATTAGATTTACACCCAGTAGAAGTACAATCAAACAAAGAAAATCAAAACCCTAACTAACCCTACTCTCGAGGTTGATCAATGGAAGATTAGCCACGCATGCTCATCTTGAATGCTTCAGAAACTGGATTCATGATCGTCACCGGATTGAACGTTACGATTGGAATGGTTGAAAAGCACCCAAGAACCTCCAAAATTTGTGCTCTAGCCTCCAGGGGATGATAGATGTCGAAAACCCTAAGTTAGGCTTTTATACTTCATGAAAAATCAGCCCAAAACACTGAAATTCGGAACTTTTACGAATCGCGCCGTCCGGGACGCCGAATCCGCCGTCCGGACGCTGGACTGCTGTCCGGACTGCCGTCCGGACGCCAATCTGGGACTGTGGACGGTGGAAACTGACGAACTTCAATTTGCTTCTTTTTTCTTTGCCCTTGCCTGTGTAAACTTCACTATCACTTGCAACACTCATAATATTTCATTTCCTTGACTCTCCAATTCTTGTGCTGACCACGTACGTACCAACTTCTTTGTTTGCTAATTATTTGGATCTTCACTCATTAGCCTCAAATTTAACTTAGTTGCACTGCTTAAGCTCGTTTTCTTCACATCCTACAAAACATATAAAGTAGCTCAAAGTACACATGTTTTGATATAAAAACCGAATAAGGACATGCGTTTAGTTATGAGATAAGCATGAAATATATAAATGCATCAATATGCTTGATGACTTATGTGTAATCACATGTAATCACATATAATTAAGAAGAATGTGCATTGGTGTTATAACATATTTGTTTGATTAATTACATAAGTTCTTTAGGAACACCGTTCACAAAAAATTAAATTACTATTAAAATAACACAAATTACAGAATCAGAAATAAGATATTACAGGGAACATATTACATTCAAAAGAAATCTAAACAGAATTAAAAGAAAATTACAGTACGTAAACAAAGTTACAAAACATATATAAAATAAGAATAGAAAAGGAAAGGAGGGTGGTTATGACTTTCTGTTCAACAGAGGTCTCTTAAAACAAATTTCAAGCCACCCAGGTGAACCCATCTATCTCTCAGGATACAACAAACGAAGTAGTGTGTACTGTCGGAGTTAATCTAGCACCCGAAACAATACCTGAGATGATAGCACAAAGCTGAGAGAATGCTGGAAAGTCTTATGCACCATAAGACAATTTTGTTATATGAATTTTCTTTAAAAGTCAATGTATTATGGGAAACTTGGATTTTAATAATATGAGTTTTAACTCATTGGCGGATAATAATATAAGTTTCAATGTTGGCGTACAATAATACCAATTAACCACTTGGGTGTCTAGAATGATACACCGTTAGTTTGTCACTAACGGGGTTAGTCCCCTGCTGACGTGGCAATCAATGAGGGACTCTTTTTGTAATTCTTAAAAATGAAGGGCTGGTTTTGAAACTTTATATAATATGGTTTTGAAACTTCATAATAGAAGGACAGATTTGTAATATCTATAAACTTTATTTTAAGAAAAAAAAGAAAAAAAAAGAGGAAGCTAGGGTTTCGGTGACCTTCGGCGACCTCCGGCGACCTTGTTTTTCCGGCAACCATGCTCTGGCGGAGCTATGGTTCGACTCAGGTTCTTCTTAGCCACGGTTTTCACCTCTCCGTTCTCCCGTTCTTTCCGGCGACTGAGTCCCTCCAGCGACCGTTTTCACTTCTCCGGCCACGGTTCCACTTCTCCCTCTGTCTAACCTTCATGAACTGTGATTCCGGTCTTCATTTCCTCACCCCATCCACTGCGATCTGGTCGTCTGAGTTCGTCGGCCGGAGCCGCAATTCCGGCGTTTCTTGCGATTTACAAAATGACGGTGGATCTGAGAAACCCTGAGTGATCGGAAACAGGATCGCTGGAGGTTGGTGGTTGGTGGTGGTGGCTGGCGCAAACCCGTCTAGGGTTCCGGAGGAGATGATGAGACGCGGCAGTGGAGAGTGGATGGTGAGAGGCGACAGTGAGGTGGGGTGGACGCCGGAGGAGATGATGGTGGATGCCGGTGAAACGCACTTACGGCTGTTACCGGAGCACCGGCCGGAGATAGGTCGCCGGAGAGCCGACGACTCTCTCTAGTCTCTTCCTCCCCTTCAGCAGTTCTGCCCAACGATTAGGGTATTTCTCATTTTTATTTATTTTAAACTATATTATATAAAGTTTCAAAACCAGCCCTTCATTTTTAAGAATTACAAAAAGAGTCCCTCATTGATTGCCACGTCAGCAGGGGACTAACCCCGTTAGTGACAAACTAGTGGTTAATTGGTATTATTGTACGCCAACATTGAAACTTGTATTATTATCCGTCAATAAGTTAAAATTCATATTTTTAAAATCCAATTTTCCATGTATTATGTGATAACTTGTCTAATTATGAACACACGTTGGGTAACTATAAGCATATATTGCATAATTATTCTATCTAATTAGGTGTATATGTTACGTAATAATATATGTATATATGTAAATAAAATAAAATAAAAAATGTTTATTGAAAATGATTATAAATACACTTTATTTGATGGTATGAGTCCAAAAAGATATAGTCAAACACAAAATAATGAAGAGTCCAAGTGGAGGAGGTTATGATTTCATCATTCAAAAGACTCTTCATGAATTTTTGGTCAGTTTGTCAGCTACAATTTTGCATGCGGCACTCACTTTTTTCACCCCTTTTTCTCAATTATTTTTGTTATATTAAGATGTTTTTTTATTAAAATATAAGATCACCCTAACACTTCAATTTTTTTTAGAGTATGTTTTTTATATTCACAGTTTAACTAAAAATAATCAATTTTTTAATTTATTTTTATTTTAGCACCTTTTATATCTCATTCTCTATATAAAATAAAAAAAAAAGTTTAATAATAAAAATTTCTTAAAAAAATTACATCAAACCTAATACAATTTTATGTTACCAAAACATTACGTATAAGATATGGTAATAGGGAATCTAATATAAAAATATTATGTAAAATTGATAATTTCTCATAAATTATAAAGATAAGAATTGAAATTGAGATCCTAAAAATAATTGCTCTAGCAATTATTATTTTTCGGTCACTATAGCGTTGCGTTAGATTTCTTTTAGCAGCCACCAAGGAAAATGGATCATCTTATAATTTCGTTTCGTATTCTTTAAATATAAATAAAAAAGTTATATATTATTAATAAAAATAGGTACAAATAAAAAAAATCTAAAAAGTCTAAGAAAATTTCTTTGGGTCTTAAAAATGTTAGAGATATAATTCGATTCGTATCGCTGCTCTATCTTTGCTCCGGTTTCGATCATATCCAGGTGCGGTGGTTCTTAAAACATGTTAGAGATATGATTCGATTGAATCAACCCGATCAACTTTGATATCTACACTATACGTTGGGATGCGACAAACTTTAGTTAAGTTTTTCCTTTTCAACCTCGTTATTAGGGATGACAATGGGTAGGGTATGAGATGTGTATTGGTAATTTTAGTCTATACCTGAAAAAAATGGGTCTTATACCCAGCCCATTGTCCGTCAGGTATTTATCGGGTAATTACTCATCAAGTATTGGGCAAACCCATGGATATCGGGTATACCCATTAGTTTGTTAAAAAATACCCGTTTGAATTTCATTTTGAATAATTCTAAATGTATACAACTCTATGCTCTCAGTAGCACAAAAATATTAGACACAATATAATTCAAATCTAGAATATATAACGTTTCATGCATATAAAACCAAGATTAATTATTGCTCGTAACTCACTAAAATAATATAATTTAGTATATATTGATATGTGATCAATGAGAAAGTCAAAGCGATTCTTCATTTTACAAATATGCATCGGTTTATTTTGAACAAGTTATTACATTTATGAATCCAATTTTTTTTCAATCTCATACCCGAATATCCAAACCTATACCAGCCCCGGATAACTCAAGTTTCAGTTATACCCATGTTTTTTTTTCTTTCCATCCCTACCTGTTTTAAGCCCAGATTATCCAATCTATCGCTCCATTATTATAGTCGTAGATGATGACGACGTTGATGTTTGTTTCTTCGAATTTTTTAGTGCCCAACTAAAAATAATTAATATATTATAATAATATGGGTGTTTTTAAATGAAAAGGACCAGTTAAGATTGTCATATCAATTCAAGGTTTAAATAAAAAGGTAAGCATGATTAAAGTAATTACGGTGGTAAGATTTCCTTGGAGGAGAATCGTTCTTAAAATCTACAATCATCACTTCAAATTATTATACATTAATCAATATAAAACATTCTTATATTAAAATATAAAACAAATAATTATTTATTCTTGTATAATATAAATTTGATAACGTTTTTTAAGTCTTTCTCTAACGAAATTTCATATGTTCCCAGTTATTTGACGTTTTAAGTCAACTCGGAAATCCTTAATATGTGCAAATCATCGTTCTCATCCCTAAAACTGAGTAGGGTCCTTTCTTTTAAAGCAAAATTTCACGAAATATCATGAATATTACCGTTAGAATGATTTGAACCCTGACCACTTTTATAAATGGATAATCACCATATCACTAGACTACAACACTATAAAGGATTAAAGTCGTTATACATCATATCTTCCATCCCTAAACTATTTTTTTAAATAGATGAAAACTAATTTACAGTAAATAAAAATAATATAAAAATAAGCAGTGACTTAAATAATGTAAAACTTAGGCTAAGTGTAGTGGATAAAGCCCCATAAAGCCCCACAAGGGGCATTATGCGCCATGTGGACGCTGACTGGGCAAGGGGCTTTATGGGGCTTTATGGTGTAGTGGATAAAGCCCCATAAAGCCCACCATCATCATTACCTTATTATTATTTTTTTAACTTTTTTTTAAAAAGTACTTTCATTAAAAATAAAATAAAAGACAACAAAATAAATTAAAACATCACAACTTAAAAGAAAACACGAACGCCTATATATAACTATTAAACGTGAAAATAGGATCTTCGGGGTTGTTGATGCATGGCCTCAAAAAAGCCCAAACGCCTGCGTATATAAAGCTCTTGCCATATTCAGTTTTGTACTCGCTCAACGACCTTCGCAGCACTGAGCTTATACCCTCCGCGCCATATTGTCGCTCGAGTCGTACATAGATATCATTAAAAGTTCGTGCCTTCGATTGCAAGTCCCACCATTTCGCCCTGATAAAGTTCCCGTTTAAAAACACTCCACGTCGCCGTTTGAAGTCATCAATCACGGCATTCCAAAACTCGTTTGGCCGGCGTCCATCATTCCAATTGTGTGCGACGTTAACGAAAGATTGTGCCACCGCTACGTCGTCTTCGGCCTTCCAACTACGCCTATTCATTGTGAATGTTTGTGAAAGTTTATAAAATAGATGGGGTATATATAGTAGAAGAATAGAAGTAGAGAGGAGTTGGAGTGGTGTGTGAGATGTTTAAAAAAGTGGGGTATTTATAGGTAAAAGAGGGTTTAAATTAAAAAAATTAAAAAAAAAAAATCTTTGCTCAACGGTTCAACCAAAATTGAGCCGTTGAACGGCTATTTTTTTTTATTCAACTCCTCTAATCGGCGTTATAGGGCTAACGCCCCTCGCCCATTCTCCCTCTATAACGCCCCCATAACGCCCCACCGTAGTGGGGGTGGGCGTTATGGGGGGCGTTATGGAGCCCTTTTTGGCCCAGTAACGCCCCACTACGGGCAGCCTTATAAACAAGAAAACAATTCATTATTTAAAATAAAACTTAAAGATAATAAAAGTATATATATACAAACCTATTATTCACATTATCCCTAATGATGTGTTATATATATTACGCCTGTGAGGTGCTGAAACAGTTATCTATTTTTTTTTAGTGTCATTTGATATTCATTTATAACATTAACACTCTTTTTTTTTCCTTAAACATTTTAGTAAAAGAAATTTTAAATGGGTTGTTTTTTCTTTGTTTTTTAACCATTTAAAACAGGTTTTTAAATCTTTAATTTCATATATTCTTTAAGTTTTGCAATTTTATTTCTTTTTCTTTTATCAACTTTCAAAAATAAACCGCATACTTCAGAATGACAAGGCCATCAACTCACCATCGTCGATACGTACACAAATTGATATCCGGCTATTTGTACATAAAAATCACATAGATATCTTCTATGTGATTTATATGTATCTATGTGATTTTTATGTATGACTAGTGATTATCCCACGCGTTGCGACAACAATAGCTACGTAGTTAAGCACGTAAAGAACGGCGAGTGAACCCGCTGCTCAGCTTCAAAACGTAGATAGAAATGAGCTCATCGTAACGTTATTTTCTTAATATAAAAAAATATATGATCTTGCTTTGGACAAAAAATAGAAATATATTATCTTGACATCGTTTTGTTTTTGAGTAAAAATATGCAAGCTTTCCGATCGGCCCAAGGAAATCAAATTTGGGTTGGTGTGGCCCATTAAAGTTTCACTTTCTAGTTGGGCCTTTAATTTGGATATCTACCATTCATGTAACAATTTCGACGTGTTACATTATCTTGACGTTGATTATAGATTTTGGATAATATGTATAAAACTTTGACACTACCGGAAGTCATATGACAAAATATAACTTGGAATGTTACATCATTGTATTTTTTTTATAACTGTTTGAAATTAAAAAAAAAAATTACAATAATAAAATACCATACTTTTCATCAAATGAATGATTAATACGTAGGTCACTTAATTGAGTGTTCGGGAATAGGTTTCTTAAGGTGAAAGCCTTATTAAATAACTTTATAGATTAGTTAAGAAATTATTTTGTTTTACTAGAGCACTAACGTATATGTCACGTTGATAACTACATAAGTAAGTATAACAAACACAATATAAGTCATCATTTATGCATTTTTTAGTGTTATCTTTTTAGATGAATGAGTTTACGATATAATTTGATATGAAAACTTTTATCTTTTACAAATCTCACAAGAAGGATACTCATCATTTATGCAAATGCAGGTGTCTTAGGATCACCTAATAGAACCATGGATGATTTAGGTTAGGTTTATATCTTAAGTTAGCTTTCATCAGGTCTACCACGAGGATTATTACCTGTGGCAAGATTAATGCATATAAATGCAAATGACAATAAATCATTTTTTTTCTTTTTTTACACTATTAAAAGTTATAGCATATAGCAAGCCAATATAGTCCTTAAGAAAAATCAAAAGGATCATAAAGGAGATTTCATAGGCCCTGATTTTGCACATGTGTGATAAAAAAAAACTCCTGCCTATGGGTACCACATAACATTACTAAAAGAATTACTTAAAAATAATTTATGAAGTGAAGGTGGAATCAACTATCATAGTAAAAGCATTACATGATGAGGCAGTAAACTCTGCAGCCACCCTCATTATCATCATGTTGATTTCTTTAAAAAAAAACATTCATTCTCCTTTGATATGGTCAAATGTTATGATCAAGATGAAGAGCCACATCAACCATAATAGCTACTAAATGAAATAAATTAAACATTTATAATTTATGTTCACATAAGATATATGGTAAAGGTGCATAAATATAACAAACTGATGCAGTTGAATTATGAATATTTGAAAGAGCTGGATTTGGTACAGTCAAAGGAGTTGAGAATTTTTAGTTTCTAAGCATTCAATGGGTTAAGATTATTAATTGTTATACATATTATTGGTTGTGGTGATTGCATTAGTAAACACTAAACCGGGGTGGGGGGTGGGGGGTGGGGGGGTGGCGGGGTGGGGTGGGGAGAGGATACTGGGGATGTAAACTTAGTTTATTTTATATGTCTATTATGTAGCTTGGGTCAAAACTGTATATGGTTTATTGGGTCAGTCCAACCATTGAACAATGATTATAGATGTGTAAGTTGTGGCTTCCAGTCTTCCATTTTGATCAGTAAATTAGCAAGTGTTTTTCAAACAACCATTTAACTTTATCAAAGTTTGAAAAAGGGGTAGTGTAATATTAGATTTGGTGGTGTTTGGATAGCACCACCATATATAGAGGTTATATTTTTATAGATAACGAACGCTAGTTGAAAGATGGAAATGTTTGACCTAGTGTTTGGACGGACTTCTTGAGAGCCTTGCATGTTTTAAAACAATAGTTTAGCAAAGAATCCTAATGCTTGTGAATGCATGCAAGTGACGAATGTGGTGACTTACCGAAACGAGAGTGGAACCGAGTGATGTCGCATATAATGGAACTACATTTGGTTTCATCTTGATCTTGGGTAGGGTTTTGATAGGACGTACGGTGGTGGTTTGTTGAGTTGCATGGCGGTGACGAGATGGTGGTAGGATGGCATCGCAATGGTGGCCATTGGTTATGCATGGTAGTTGCATGGTGGTGAGGTGGTAATGGTTGTAAAGGAGGAGTTGAAGGGTGACCGAGAAGGGTGATATAGCGGTGGATATTATGATAGTATACGGGCTCAAGGGAGGTGTTTTTGTGGTAGATTGATGGTGGCGGGGTGGTGAGACCGGGTGATTGGATACGGTGGTAGTGGAAGTTGCATGATGGCGGCTCGATGGTGGTGTTATTCGGCGGTGGTTTGGTGATGTGGGGGAGCCGAGAGTGAGTGAGAGTAAGAGTTTACGAGAGAGTTGAATTCAGAAATTGCAATAGAAAATAAAAAGGGAGGTTTGTGGTGATTTTGAAATCTTTTCTACTAGGTAATCTAGGCTGTGCAGATATGTGCCTTTACTTATATTTATCTGTCACATTTAAATTCACAACCAAATGTGTCTTTGTTCCAACCATCACGTGAGCCCATACGGAGGATAGGTTGGTAATAGTTTTCATTTCCCATCTCATGGAAAACCCTGTTCAATAAGTGGAATACATTAGCTGTTCGCTCTTAGGTTGGGCAGTAAGGGTCGGAGAAGGGCAATCACTCATTCTTAAAACCAGCGTTCTTAAGGCCAAAGAGTCAACGAAAAAAAGGGGGGGGGGGGGGGGAGGGCTTTATTAAAAAAAAAACTTAGCAATTAATTGTGGGTTTGTTTGTGAATGAGGGGGTGTGTAACCGGTTTTGAACCCGAGCCGTCCAAGGTGGCCAATCGGTTACTTGAAGTTTGCATGGCTTTTGGTTAGTTGATGCTTGCTTGTGAAAGGGTTACAAGCAAACTTCATGGATTGGGTGGTTAGCATGCATGAGTCTTGATTGGTCAATTTGGAAGGCTATGTTACATCCTAGTCCCTCAAGTATGCTTCTATGTACAAAATTAGTTGGATGGAGAATCCTAGGAAGATTTTGGGCTTGGTTTAATCTAGGTGGGGTTATCCTAAGTGACCGACCCAAGCCCAATGCTTGTGGGCCTTTATACCCGTTCACTAGTCACAGCCGAAAGGGCATCACTTGTTGAGTCCGTCTATCCGTTAATTAACTGTGGCCCAATTCATTATGTGGTTGGGTCTATTTATCGGGTTACCATCCTATTGCCCAAACCCAAACTATAATGGACTCAAGTGATCCGTTAAGTGCTTAATGGGCCATTGAACGCTCAATGGGCTTACTAGATGCTTATTGGACTCACTAGATGCTTAGTGGGCTTATTAGATGCTTAGTGGGCTTGGATTATGCATGGGCTTGGACTAGTTGGGCTTGGATGACTAGACATATTATATCGACGTGAAAGATGGGTTTTACGGGACGATTCGTATAGCGATCGGAATTGGAATGGTTGAGATACTAGACGGGTTATTATATGTGTGTATATATATTTATATTTATACTTGACTATATATTGTTTAAATTAAAGGTGGGCATGTACCATGTGAGTTATTTGACGTATCAATTTAAGGATTAATTTATATTGTTATCGATTTTGGTTCTTCCATTCATGTAGAATATATTGAGTTGATTATATTGATTGGAACGTTTGTACATTAAATATATGTTGTTGGGATAGACGTCATGCATCGTGGTTATTATTATTGTATGTAATTACGTTGTTTGTGATCAAGCCTCGTGGCTATGTATCAACATCTATATTGCATCCATATGCATACTAGCACGTGTGAGTCTATATATACACTAAGTATCATGTTAATATATTGTGTAATTGTTTGTAAAAACAGCGTGAAAAAGTTACTGTGATTTTTGGGTAATGGTAAATGATGACGTGTATATATGTGGGGTGTTACAGGTGCCAAGCATGTTTATCCCAAATTTGTTAAGATATGACATCATATGAAGGACCACATAATCTTCCTATCTTTCCAATAGGATGCGGACATGCGGACACGCGTCCCTGAAGGAGTGTGTGATCGAAGGTAAGCAATCAAGAGCAAGGGGTCACTATCAAGACAATTACCTTACGTCAGCATGATGTCATGGCCACATATGTAATATATACTTTGGAAGATAAATTAAGCCTACTATGATACATATTGTAAGTATTATATGTTAGTTTGACAATATTTGGTGTTTATGTGATCATTGTAAATAAGGGGTCAAACCCACAAAAGTTAAATGGCATAGTTATGGATAGTTATTTGTTGAAAGGTCGCAATGCCTTGAAACACCCGTTCACTAGGTATATATAGTCGTTTGTATTAACTGTAAATATTATCTGGCCTTTACAAATTCTTAATGCAATTTTGTCCAGCTTGATCGTTCATGTCCCCCTCCAATTTCTGTGTTCGTATTCAAACTGTTACCCGCCAAGTTCATAACTTCAAATCTCATTCTGGTTAATCTATTCTCGATAATCTAAGATAACATTTGCTATCAGAGCAGATCGATCCATGTCTTACACAAATTTCCATTCAAAACAAAGTCTGAAAAAAATCCCAGACTCAAAGAATCACAATCCATGAAAGGATTTCTAGCGTTGATGCTAGGCGGCGTGAAGTTCGAACAAGAAAAGAATCGTCCTTCCAGTCGACGATGAATGATCGACGCCAAATGACATCGAAGAAGGAATTTTCAATCTTAATTTGCACAAAATAAGTCTCGGGAGAAGATTTAAAGCGAAGAACAAACCAAGTGGGATCAAAGTCAGAAGGGTTCTTGCTTTCGCTACAAATCAGAAGAAGCAATGCATAAGAAGGAAGCAATCTATTCGATGCTTTTACTCTCACAATTCGGGTCATACTCAAGATCACTATAAGGCAAAATTTCACTCGAATTCGATTGAATTAGGATTAAAAGGAAGGGCTTATATTATGATTGAAACCCAATACAAACACTGGAGCAACACATGGTATGTCAATCCATCGGTTAAGGATCACATATCCCCATTTAAGTACTTTTCACAAATTTTAAAATAACTTTTGGTATAGATACAAGGACATAAGATGTTGATATATGATTTATAAGGGGCATAAGCAACACTAAAATATGTTTCGGTAGCATCAAACATCACGTCCAAAGTGTTAAGTATGTTCCTGCACTTAACAGGAATGTTCTGAGCCCTGATCATCTTAAGAAACAAGGGTACGATGTAACTTTTGAGGGTGATGCTTGTAGAGTGGTAAATATGTTTGAATCTGATAAGAAGGGTAAAAGGAAACTGATAGATTCTTCTGAAACTGAATCTAGCGGTGGTAATGGTAGGGAAGAAACATACATGAAGAAGTATTTTAATGCCTTACATAAGGAAATACAAGAGAATTTGAAGAAGGATAAAGGTAATTGCACTGCATCAAAGTTTGTGTCATGCATTGAAGATTGTATAACTTTTATTGATGTGATGCAAATTCATGATATTTTCAAGAACCACGAAGAAGCACTTAAGAATGACTTTAGGCAATTAGTAGAATGGTTCCTTAAAGATTTTCTGAAAATTATGAATAAACGACCTATTCCACAAAAAATGCACAATGGGCAATATGTAGAATTATTTGATCTTTATGTTATTGTTTAGGCAATCGATGGATATAGCATAGTTACTAAAACTGGAAAATGGGAAGAAGTTTGTAGCCTTTTAGGCTTTGACATGAAGTTAAACAAGGACATTAGGCTCATTTATATCAAATACTTAGATGTCCTTGAATGGTATTGTTGTGTGTACAAGAACATGAAGATTCATGTTCAAGAAGAAGATGTCTATCAAACCTACATTATCAACCACACTAAACACAAGAAATTCAAGGCAGAAACGATCAAGAACAGAAAATCACATGTTATAAATGTCAGGAAATTGGTCACTATGCCTATGAATGTCCAAGAACGAATAAAAACAGTGATCATTTAGATAGCAACAACAAATCTCCTTCAAATACAAGAAACCAAGCATATCAGAGGGACTTGAGATCTCACTTGAAGACACTTTAGAAAGTCAACTTGGAAAGTCAAGGTACCTACATACCTTCTATGAAGAACTTGATGATGGTGAAGTTGGACCTCAAGGATACAAGAGCTTAGATGAGTTCTATGATGATGAAGATATCAATAGCTAGGATGATGGATGTAAGAAGACAAAGTCTATGGAAGAAGTTTATGAAAAAAAGCAAGAAATTGAAGACCCTAACATTAACATGCTTAATTTAGGGAGGTGATTGTTGGAAGATAAATTAAGTCTACTATGATGCATACTCTAAGTATATGTTAGTGTGACAATATTTGGTTTTCTTGTAATTATTGTAAATAAAGGGTCAAACCCACAAAAGTGAAACGGTGGTTTAAGACAGTTATGTACGGTAGCTTGTTGAAAGGTTACAATGCCTTGAAACACCTGTTCACTAGGTATATATAGTCCTTTGTATTAACTGTAAATATTATCTGGTCTTTACGAATTCTTTAATGCAATTTCGTCCGATTTAACTGTTTCTGTCTTCCTCTAATTTATGCGTTCATATTTAAACCTGTTACCCACACTAGCGATGCTTGGGCGAAAAGTTTGGGGGGGGGGGGGGGGGGGGCGAAGAGTCATGGATCCTAATTCCGGGGGGGGGGGGGGGGCGGTTATCAATATATATATGAAAATTTTCAAAATCGCAAAGATTAATGGTTACCCGCCAAGTTCATTACGAAATGGAATGCTAACGTCGTTTGTTACATGTGTTTAATTCACCTCTGCGTAGCAAATACCATTAAAATCCACAAATTACTCACTTTGTGGGATTTGAACCTGCACCACTTGGTTGAGGATAAACACAAGCTAGGTACCATTGGGCTAACTGTCCTTTGGTTAATGTAATATCTAATTACTTATTAAATTTTACTGTAACACAATTCAACACGCAAACCGATTTTTCTAGTTTTTCTTTTAGCAGCAAACTACACTACTCCTAATTTACCATAAATATTACAATTAACTCTTGAGTCCGCATACCATAATTTAAACCTTAGACCTCTAACTAAGATACAAGAGTATTTACCAACCAAGAGAAATTTAGCATAATGATATATGATGTTTATTCTAATTCAAATTAGGAAAATTGGAATTAAATAATCCCAACTTTTGGATATTGGCCAAGAATAATCCCACTTTTTAATATAACCCACAACGGTCCCAACTTTTCACTTAATTATTTAAAATGGTCCCGCCGTTTAAAAAACTAACACCGTTAGTTTTTGATCCTATGTGGCGCTGACATGGCGCTGACTTGTATTTCCTTTTTATTTTGTTATTTTAGTTAATCACCTAAAAAGCCACGTCACTTAAGCCACATCACTAATTCAGGAATTATTATTGTGATTTAATAAACTTGAGTGGCCACCGGTTTTCCTTCTAAAAACCCTCCTACAGCTCCGGTGAACAGAGAAACCGATTTACCAGCACAAAATTCCGATCGTCACCTCATCCATTACCGACATAGAACCACTCCTCCTCACTCGTCCTAAGAAATCCCAACCTAATCCTCCTCCCCCTCCTCCTTCCCCTTTAACTTCTTCACTGGTCTTTCTCTCTTCTCCTTTTGGTAACATAAATTGCAGATAACTACACAAAATTTACTTCTTTTTGATTAAACAAGAAAACATACTTTTAAACAAAAACATTTCTTGTAATTATTTGTGTAAAAATGTTCATTTACTAAACAAACACCGGAATCAGAAGCAGACCCCAATCGACGGCAATTTCGACTTTTTTCTTCTTCATTCATCGTTTTTCGATCGGTGAAAACACAATCGAGCTCCGGCGCCGGCGGCACTCAGAGATTCAATACAACCCCCGCAAATGACGTCATCCAGCAGCGGCTTAACCTTCAAGCTTCATCCACTTGTCTCCTTTTTACACGAATAATACACTGATCAATCCTATCATGTATCTGATTGTTGTTTTGTTAGGGCAAACGGAGAAAATTGAAGCCGGTGAGATATGGCGATTTTGTAACCACCTTCGAGAGACGAATGTTGAAGAAGATGATTGGCTCATTGCTTGATTGGATTACATGATTAAGAAGAAGAGAAGAGTGATTAGGATGAATCGCTACTGATGATTAGGAGGATTTTGGAGTTTAGGGTTTGTGAAGAGAAGAGGGGAACGTGATCTGGTTTTTTGGGGTATTTGAGGTACAAACGAGGGATTAAGTGAGGTGGATAACCCATGAGATTAAAAAATAGAAAAAAAAAACAAAATACAAGTCAGCGCCACGTCAGCGCCAACTAGGATTAAAAACTAACGGTGTTAGTTTTTTAACGGAAGGACCATTCAAAATAATTAACTTAAAAGTTGGGACCGCTGTGGGTTATATTGAAAAATGGGATTATTGTAAGCCAATACACAAAAGTTGGGATTATTTTATTCCAATTTTCCTTCAAATTATACTGATTCAAGTTCATAATTTATGAATTTTGATGATGTAATTGCTGTTAAAAAGAGAAGTGAACCGGTCTCGTATTGTCGTTTTTTTAGTTAACCATAAATAATTTGTTGTCACATATTAAAGAAAAGGAGAATATTGCACTCCAGGACACGTGTTTCAATATGAAATATAACATGCAGTGTAACATCTGAAAAGAAAGGTCTCAGAGGATAACTGCAACTTTCCACCTCCCAAAGAAAATCACTGCAAAAGTCACAATTTTTAGTATTTAGACTACATTTTTAGATTTAAAAAAAAAAGACTTAAGTACAGCAGCAATGGTCTCTTTGGGTTTGGTCAAAATAAAAAAGTGAGACTCAATTTTAGCAGATGAAAACAAAGGTGAAGTGGTTGAGTCAATGTGGTTATTTTGAGATATTCCTTTTATGGACCTGCACTATGATACAAGTTTGGTGTATAGGAGTGATGTTTTTCTTTAGATGTCTATTGGTTTTGTTTTCTTTGATTATGTTTATCTTTAAATCCTACATGTTTATGTTTTGTTTTCCGTCCAGTTGTGTAATCTTGTACGCTATTGCCTAGCGCCTTGCTAGGTTGGTTTTTTTATGTTTTCTTTATAGAATGCTGGCCGTTAAAAAAATAAAAAGACTTAAGAATTGTATAATTATTTATATCTTGTTTTACTTGTGCTACTATTATATAAAACAGTTGTGTTTTAAACTCTTCTTTTATGTTGTTTTTAGTGATTCCAGTAGTAGCAGGATGAACTTGACAAATTAAATGAAATGCCAATATCTTATGGCCGGTTTTATTTGAAGCACATAGAATGATGTGACGGTGAAGATCCCTAGTAGATATAGTAGCAGGATATATCCAAATTTCAGAAAAAGAACCCCAGCCAACCCCACATCATCATCATCTTAACTCAAGTAAAGAAAGATATGAACAAATTTTAATGTAGAAAATCATAAATTTAAATATTCGTTAGGAAGTATAATGTTTGTAGTTTAAGAAATTTTAGTTCCTAATACGACATCATTTTAAGTGTATACGGGTCAAGGTTTGTGCATATGACAGACAAATATATGGGTCGTTGTCACACCCCCAAATAACCACCAACGGAGTTTATACCGTTAAGGGGTGCGGCTAGACCAGGATCCACAACCATTAGTTACAAATACTAAATGAATCAGAGTTAGTTCAAAAATCAGTTATAAAGTAAAGTCTCAAGTACAAACGCAGCGGAATAAATATTGTCTTAGCACTAACCGCGTGCTTTACAAATTCTTTGTTTAAAATTTCCAATTAAGTTTAACAGAAATAAAATTGTCTTCACGTGCCATGCCAACCTGCTCCGGAATACTCCTCAGCGATCTGCAAAAGTTTAAACCACGCAAGTGTCAACCTAACGGTTGGTGAGTTCACAGTGGGCTTGTCATGCATTGGCCCGGTCTCATAATCATAATTTGTATCAAGGTATACTTACATAGTATTTGTTTGTGAAAAGCAATGCTAAATGTTATGTCTTAGTTTATAAAGGAATTGTCCGTGACCTACGTCATCGGGTATGAACTAGCTTTGTAAAGTTAAAGTGCTCAACCGATATCGCGGGTAGCTAATCCGTTGTTCCATGCACTAAGGAAGTTTGCACCAAAGCTGACCATAAATTATTGTAGTGGCCGTGCCATCAGTACTGCGGACCTACGTCATCGCGAATTTGCCTCCCCCGTGTCCTCTCGGGATCACGGTCAAATAGGCTGATATTGTACCTCCGTGCACTCCCCGTGCCACGGGGCGGAGTTTGTCAAACTCCAGTAGATCTACCCAACATCCCCTCGCTTTACAATTAATGGTACAATTTAGTTGAGGACTTTTAAGTTTTCAAGGCATCCTTAGAAATCATGTGATATCATGTGGTTTAGACTTTAACCTACACTAGCCATATTAAAAAGGTTTACTGGATTCTCATGAATCTCAAAAAGTGTTTTCAGTTTTTGTTTCAGAAATAGTTGTTTAAGTAATTCACAAGTGCTTCCCATAAAGCACTTCAAGTTCATCAAGTGGGTGCCGAGCACTTCAAGTTTTCAAGTTTATCAGGGAGGTGCCTCGCACTCTCGAGTTGTCAGCATTGTTTTACTTTTAGTTATTCGGTGTGACCCAAACGGGTTCACGGTAATCGGGTTAGTGACACTCACCTTGGGTTGCACTGCTACACTTGCTATAATATCCAAGTTTGCTTAATGAAGACCTATGAACACGTTTAGGTCTTAAGTATTAGTTTTGTGTCTAATCTTTACTTAACGTCACTATGGCCCATAACATAGCACGTCGGAACTATGACTCGACATACAGACACACGACACCGATGGTTGATCATAAACAAGGGTTCATATATATCAGAAATCAAAGCATGTATCATCATGGCATAATCATGTAAGTCATGGCATAACATTCAAGCAAATTTCACAAGTTTGGATTCTGGTCTCAATTTCGCTAGCAGTTTCGCTAATCAGTTTCGCTGTGTGCACGGGCAGCACTTTCGCTAGGCAATACCCGGTGACACAGTTTCGCTAGCTAGTTTCGCCCGAAACTGCAGACACAGTTTCGCTGGCCTAGTTTCGCTAGAAACTGGTTTGAACTTTCGTTCAGGGAATTTCGCTCGGTAGTTTCGTTCGATCAAGCATGCATGGTCAATCACGGCGACACTAACAGTTTCGCTGACAGTTTCGCTACATGAAGATACACTTAGTTTCGCTACATGATCATACAGTTTCGCTAGTCGCAAAAATACACTTTTCAAGTCTGAAAATCAATCTGCTGGCCTCTAAACTTTATGTAAGTTAACATCTAGCATGGATAATCATTTACCAACACATAACAATCATTTTCGACAGCTCAAACATGAATTTCCTTCATCAAATCAGTTAAAACACCAAAAAGTCCATTTTCACATATTTTGACCTAGATCTACCTAGATCTCTAACATGGGCGAATTTAGCACGTAAAGTTTGCAACTTTATGATAGATCTAGCATTCCTAAGCATCCAGAATACAAGCATAACAACTTTCATGAAGGTTTGATCATACTTTATTGAAAATACATAAAACATGCACAAACTAGGGTTTCTTGAATCTTCCAGGTTTGATGATGATGATGTGCTAGCTGGTAAGGTCTCCTAGATGGTCTGATGATAGTTGGATTCTTTCAGAAATCGTGAGAGAGCAGAGTGTGTGTGTTTGTGTGAAATGAGGCAAATGGTAGAAACTAGAGTTTATTAAGATCTTTTATATCAGGAGCTAGTTTCGCTGGCAGTTTCGCTGGCCGGCGAAACTGGCTCTGATTATGAGTAAATCGGGCAGTTTAGCTAACTACCGGGCGACACTATAGTTTCGCCCGTTAGTTTCGCTGACTGCACAACTTAGACAATTTTCACATACACAAGGATTTACAATTTGTCATGTTATTCATAATATTAAATCATGCGTTTAAATCACATTGCACATAATGACAACAATAAATGAGCACATAGCACATGTGGGCGGGTTCGGTGATCAACCAAAGGTCGTGGACGTATTCGGCCTAGTTATGCATTAGTTACTAAGTTAACACTTATAACGTAACTAACGGATTTGTCTAACGGAAGTAAACCTTGAAATTCTCGGATGTCACATCATCCCCTTGTAATTGGAATTTTCGTCCCGAAAATTATTCTTGCGTCGTGGCATTTGCAACATCAGCTGTCGTCGCTGGGGAAAGAAAGCAAAAGTTTTAGGGTCGTCACAGTCGTATTCAAGATTATCAATTAAACCCATCACTCTTACTCATCTAACATTACTCATCTAACACGATTAACACTCCTACTAAAATATGAGCGTGTTTTTAGACATTTATAATGGTAGCTAAAAGAAGATATATACCTAAAAATAATTATTCTCACTTTGTTTTAGAGTTCTATTCCAAATTTCCAACCCTTTTAGATTATCTTCACAAAATATTCATAATAAATATTCTAAAAAGAGCCGACTTCCCTACTTATAAATACTAATTTCTCACTTCACTATTTTCTTCAACCATTTTCCCTTCACCAGTTTTCATTACCCCTACTCTTGAATCTTGATGGCTTCATACAACCAAGAACTAGCCAAGAAACAATCTCATGGTAGTTACATATTATCTTTATGTAATTAGACTTCAAATTATATAACTAACTTACCTACCTTTTTGTGGGATGCTCAGATGGAGTTGTTGCAGGAACCAAGGCTGCTGGATTAGCTGCAATTCTCACTGCTATTCCAACTGTTAGTCCATCTTTTAACCTTATATTCATTCATACACCATCTCAAAAATCTGTATCTATATGTATATGAATAATTGTATATTTATTTATATTTGTTTATAATGCAGGTGGCTATTGCAAGGAAGTTGCCATGGGGAAGAGCTAATCTCAATTACACTGCACAGGCCCTTGTTATTTCCACAGGTTAGCTGAACTTTTTTTTTAAATTTTTTTTATTTTTTATGTTTCTTTGTTACAGAATTAATGTGATGCATGAATTTTATATGAAATTATAGTGGCAGGAGCAGCTTACTTTATAGTTGCAGACAAGACTGTTCTTGCTTCTGCTCGCAGAAACGCCTTCAAGAACAATGAAGCAGGAAACTAGAGACGACTTAATTTACGATTTCGATTTCGATTTCGACCACCTGTAAATTTTTCAAGATCTGTTTTGTTATGTAGTTCAAAATAATAAACTGAAGTTTCCCAGCAAAGAAGCATGATATGAGGAACATTTTAACAATTTTGTGAAAGAAATTTAAAACCATTTTAACAATTTTGTGAAAGAAATTTAAAACCATCATCTGTAAGAGGAATTTCATCAAACACCTTATGTGCATCATAAACTTTACATCTCTAACATAGAAATAACAAAAGATTCAGACGAATGACCGGACCTGACCGGGGCGGGCCAGCATGATACACACAAAACCGGTCCTTAGTTCTTGTTTTATGTCTTATTCAGTTTCGATCACGAGCCGGTTCGACCAGTGGCGAACCTAAGATTTTTTTATGGGATTTGGAAATTTTTGGTGTTTAATCGTTCACCCTATATATATTTTTTTAGACCGTTTCGGTTCGGGTCGGGTGACAGGTCAATCGTCACCCGAGAAAAGTAATACAAAACAAGACAAAATCAGAGTACTAACCTTTATATAAATGACATAAATCAGTCGAATTTAGCGTCCAATTTCGAGCACAATTCCGATTAATCGATTTCCGAACGCTCAGCGCTGTGTCCGCCTCCTGTCCTCTGTGTCAATCGCAATTCCGAGCGCACCTTCTCCCGCTTGTTTATGTCGTACGTGATAAGTTAAGGATCGGTGTAAAAATTTACAGGGTTCGGCTCACCAAATTTTTTAGGGTTCGGTTCATAAAAGACCTAAAAAATAGCACACCATAGAGAAAATTTATAGGTGTCGGACAAAACCCATAGAGCTTGCCCTAGGGCCACCATTGGGTTCGACCAGAGTCGGCCCGACCCATAATCAGCCTTGGAATGGATATATTATGGGCCGAGACCAACCCGAAACACACAAAATCAGTCCAGTCGTCCTGGGTCTTTGTTTTTCACTTTATTCAATTTTGATTCTGCCCAGTTTGGACAAGATTTTATCCTAATTTGCACAAAAATCGCAAACATTTCGAAGCAATCAGAGAAACAAACAACAATGGCTGTTCCGAACCAACATTCCTCCACAGCTACAACCAGTCTCATAATCGGATACGCTCTAATTTCAAGCTTATTATCCATAATCAACAAATTCGCAATCACAAACTTCAACTACCCATCTCTATTAACCGCTCTCCAATACCTAACTTCAGCTTTATCCGTTAGGGTTTTAGCCAAATTAGGGTTCTTAACCCACGACCCGTTTTTATGGAAAACCGCCGTCAAATTCCTCCCCGCAGCTTTCATTTTCCACCTCGCAATCTTCACGAACACGAATCTGTTACGTCATGCCAACGTGGACACTTTTGTAGTTTTCAGATCATTAACTCCCATTTTGGTGGCAGTTTCTGATACAGCTTTTAGGAGGCAGCCAGTTCCATCAAAGTTTACGTTTTTATCACTTTTGATCATATTGGGTGGTGCAGTTGGCTACGTTTTTACCGATTCCGGTTTTACGTTAACCGCATTTGCATGGGGTTTCGGTTATTTGATCACTATTACAACTGAAATGGTGTACGTTAAACATGTGGTTACAAATGTTAAGTTGAGTACATGGGGGTTTGTTTACTACAACAATCTGTTATCTTTGATGATGGCTCCGGTTTTTTGGGTGGTTAGCGGTGAATACTCGGATGTGGTTGTTGCGGTTGGATCTAACTCGTCTAAGTCAGTGGTGGGGTTTGGTGCGGTTTTCTTGTCGTGTGTATTTGGAGTCTTGATCAGTTTCTTTGGGTTTGGTTGTCGGAAATGTGTGTCGGCAACTGCGTTTACTGTGACGGGTGTGGTGAATAAGTTTGTTACTGTGGGGGTAAATGTTTTGGTTTGGGAGAAACATGCTAGCCCTTTTGGGTTGTTATGTTTGCTTGTAACGGTTTGTGGAGGCATTTTGTATCAGCAGTCTGTGACTGGAGTTGGTGATGCATCTTTGGAGCGAAATTTAGTAGGATCTAAGGTAATGGGGAGCAAATATGGAGGTGATGATCACTCAGAAATAGATAAAGAATAATAAGGGTATTATGTGGTAAAAGTGTAAAACCTCTGGTGTGTAAGCTTTTTGATTGTCATATATGAGAAGAGGTTTGTCAACCCAAGATTTTGAGTTGGTTAGTTTTATGTGTTGAACATTACCTCTCTTCTCTAAGGGAGGATTATTATATATATTAAAGGCCATGGGCCAAGAATGTTGAACTTTTGAAAATTTAAAGTTTAGCCATAAGAGTTTTATTATTTTGAGATTTAGGCAAAGAGTTTTTATATTTTAAATTTGGCCACAAGAGTTTTTATTATTTTGAGGGTTGGCCAAGAGTTTAGCACTCAAGTTTCTCAAGTGCTTTATTAAAGTCACTCAAAGTTTTTTGTCTTTTTAAAGTCACTCAACTTTTATTAAGTTTTTAATCTTATATATTTATAAATGCTAAAATTTTATAAAATTAACTTAGATAAATGAAAAATATATAAATGTTGGTTACCATTTAATGATTAATTTTATCAAATTTGACTTAAATTGAACAATTTTAAAATATGGTTACTATTTAGTGTATTTGTTTTCTTCACTACTACAATCCATTCTAAGTTAATTTAAAGAAATTAATCACCAAATATTAACTAACAATTATATATATGTTTTATTTGCATAAATTAATTTCATAAAATTTTAACTTTTAAAAAAAAAATTATACAAGCTTAAAACACTAATAGAAGTATAAGTTAATTTCATAATATTTTAACATGTATAAATTTTTTTTATAGAAGATTAGAACAATAATAAAGGTTGATTGATTTTAATGAGGAATCGGATAATTTTAGTGGAACACTATGCAATGTGTTGTCATCTTCTATCTACCAGTTGACAGTTATATAACCACAATTTTCGTTAGATTAACTAAAATCAAGTACTTAACTGTAGGAGAAGATTGTAACCAGGTTACATTCATGAGACTTATCTTCCTTGAACATCTTCTCTATCATTGCTATTCTGCAATTTACCATAAAAATGTCCACCTCTAAAATTACCCATAAATACATGAAAAACAAGCCCAGCCAAAGACTTTTCTACAACAATATCTTTGAACTCCAACCTCGCTTCCTCTATACCAATTTATGCCACTGCCTTTGCGGCTCATGTGACTATGTGAGTTTATCGCATTAATACTATTTTGTTCTTGTTCAAGATAATAAATAAAGGAACTAAATCACGCAGAAGATCGAGGAGGATAAAGCTCCCAAAGTGCCACAGTAGTGTCTTCGGATGCCGAAGCCATTTGTTTGCAATCTGGAGCGAATGAAATGGCATTGCACTGCAAAAAAAACAAATAAAAAATCAGCATTTTTCAGTAAAGTATGAATCTGTTTGGTAAAGCCACATAAAAGGGTTGTGTAAACTATAAAATAACACACTTCAGAGTTCAGATGACATTTGAGCCGTTTAACCCATTTGACCGGTTCCCTTTAAAGCTAATTTGTTTGAATTTACCTATTTGGTTGTTTGACTTGTTAGAGATTAAACATAATCCAGTTCAACCCGTTCATAAGTAAATGGGTTAACTGGTGTACCAAGTACTAAACATAAATGGCAAAAGGCATACCGTGGAACGGTGATACTTCAATATTGCCAGAGGATTTCCTTTTTTGAAATTGTAAATCCTGATCCTGTCATCACATAATAACTGAGAGTTAAAACATTAATTACCACATTTTGCGGTGGTAATGGTTAAATTTTTAGTACAGGCTTCGTCCCTTTTTTTCAGAAATTACGAAATATAGTCCAAACTGTATAAGAAATTATTAAATAACCGTTTTACTTGAATTAAAAGAATAATATTAAAACTAAATAATCCCCCCTCCTTTCATCCCACCATCTCCCTCTTCCTGGAATCAAGAAACTTTCTATTTAGAAGCAAAGAAGAAGTGGTAGAAAGCCAGCAGAAGAACACTGTTTCATTGCATGAAATCAAATACAAACACAAAGGACTAAAACCCACTACTTTGCCATAACTCTCTAATAGCCCCTACCCACTACTGTATGAACATGCACTACGATTGACCAGCATTAGGTCGTAGTAACCGGTGATACTCTATAAACCGGTGATACTCTATAACATAATTCAATAATTAAATACAAAAGTTAAATGACACTTCAGCCTCCTTTTAAAATGTTATAATGACACTCTCACCTGACTCTCTAATGTCACAAGTCACAACCACTTCGATCTAAAAACGTATGTTTTAATCCTCCACCGTGGTTGCTTTTGGTCCTCCAGAAGAAACTGAACCTTCAATAGAAAAGCAACTTTGTCCGCCCTTAAAGCAACAAACAGAGGTTTACCGAAGCCGATGAATCCAATTGTTTGATAATCATGTTCTGGATTCTCATGCACCTTCCTCCTAATTCCTACCATCTAGTCAAATACATTTCTTCATGAAATCAAGACATTGTTTCGAAAGAGTGGGAGAGAGGGACGAGGGGGGGGGGGGGGGGGGTCATTCTAACACTAGATAAATCAGATTAAGCTCAAGACACTAGGGATGAGATTGGTGCCGTACCGGCACCGAAAATACTGATACCGAATTTGAGGAGAAGTGGGTACTGTATAGCGTACCAAATGTATCGGTTCAGTACCGGTTTTTTGGTACTTGACCGTTTTGGTGTTTTCTATTTTATGGGAAAAAAAATTGAAAACTGAAATCAAGTGTTTGACCTTTATTATTTATTCATCAATTGTCACAAGTCATACATGGAAAGAAATGTTACGAGCATGTAAGGTCACGTAACCAAAAACTAAAACACATAGGTGCCACATCATTAGTTTTACAATTTATGAATGTTCTAAGTTGCCAAACTCTCTAAAACTGAAACACTTTTTAAGCAAACATCTAAATAAAAAGGCACTACAACTAAAAAAAATGAATAAAAGAAATGGATTGTTTTTCTGTACCTAAAAACATAGAATTACTTCTAATGTCAACCAAAAGTTGGGGATTCAAATGCAAAATTAATCAATTTAAACCCAACTAAAGGCAAGACATTGTGTTTTAGTTCAACTAATGAAACCACAAACGTACCGATCAATTTGAACATTGTTTTTAAACAGTTTCTAACAAGAGGTGCCAAAACGAAAAGGTTGGGTGACAGGTCAAAACATTATTTCTAACTATGGACCAAACAGGAATAGTCTGGTTGACCCATCTGAATTTTGTCCATCTTTGGACTCTAGTGGTAATAATGATTGCATACCACATTATTAAAATAATGGTATAATTTTTTAAAACAGAACAATTAAGGGGTTTGTAAGCAGTTGGACGCACTTAGGCGAGTTTGACACACTTGAGATCTTTCTTTCAAGTAGTTTTCCATTTTACCCGGCTGGCGAGTGTAAATTACAACTCAAATTGTTTTCATATAAATGGGTTATACCATTATAGTTTTCAGTTTCTCACCAGTAGTACTAACCTGTGATCCCAACCAGCGGTCCCAAAAATTTTGCCATCTGTGCGGATTGAAGTTCCAGCTATGCCATGTCGCTCCAAACTGATTTCTTTCTTCACCACACAAGAACCCTAAGACATGTCAACAAAAGTAAATATGTTTACAAGACTATAATATGGAAAATTGGAATGGAAAGAAACATTTCAACCCGTATGATATCAAGGATGTAAACAGTGGCTTTAGAAGATAGCTACTTACAACTTTACAAAATTACAAGATGTCAACGATAGAGTTTTGGACTATACACATGTCTAAAGCTACTATTCAATGATGATACCATCTGTAGTTCTTAAACATGATAAATGGACAAATAAGTAAGTCTGCTTTGAAACTATGCCATAAGGTGAGACATTATTAACTAAGACGTACATCTGGCAATTGAGATTGTTACTTTTGTGAGACTGAAGGAGTATATGTCAATATTTTCATAAATTATGAGAAAAGAACGATATATAGGTAGCAAAATGGACGAGTTGGGCAGCAGGTAAAAAACACATGATTTTTTTGTACCAACCAAAATGGGAGTCAGGCCGGGTTGGGTTTACCAAGAACAAATATTGTTTAACTTTAATACTCTGTAAATAATTAGTGTACTGAATATGATTACAAAAAAAATATATTCTTGGAAAAAACTGAAAAAATGATCCAGAAAGTTTTATGCATTAAAAAAGACACTTCGATTTATTATCCATTCAATGTGATTTGTAATTCCTATTAAGTTCTCTTTATATTACTCATTTGAAACAGAGATAAGGAAAAATAAAACAAACAAACCCGTATAGAGACATTTACAAGTAGATGGGTTGAATTGTCACATCTGATATTATATAGAAGTTGAAATCAACATAATATGGGCTTCTGTACCAACGAATGATCTAAAGTAAACATGATGATTTTGTCATCTGCACCACCTGAAACGCCCCCATTGAACATCCCATCTATAGACAGGCTTAGAACTGGGAAAACAAAGTAATCATTGTGTTAGTATAATCCTATCAAATAACATGATCACGAAAAAGAACATTTTGTTATCAAAAATGATAATATGGGCTTCAAAATGAAAATTCAGTTCAGTCGCTACAAACCTGGCTCTGAATGAAACCTTACAGAAGTCAACGGAACCCCGGGATTCCTTAAATCCCACCAACCCATTGTTCCATCCTCATAACTGCATACATAATGGTCGATTATGTTTATGTTTTATCTCTAACGGGTCAAAGAGATAAAATTCAAAGCCATAGCTGAAAAGGAAACAGACCAAACAGCCAAAAATGGACCAGAGTGTTTTTTAATGCATAAAATCCCTTATTTCATTTTATCAAAAGAGATATTTATTAAAAAAGATATAATTCTGAAATAGTATTTTACATGCTACTGATTATTTAAAACTTTACAAAATTTGTACGAAAGGGGTCCTGGGCAAACCCAACGTGACCCACCCAGCCCATTACACATACAAAAAAATGTAACCGTGTTGATTTGTTACCCATCACCCTCTACGAGCGGGATTTTACTGGATAAAGAACGCGGTCTTTCAAGATAGGCTAGGAGTGGCTAGTATGGTGGAAAAGATAGAGGAGGAATATTGAGATGGTTTGGGCATGTGAAGAGGAGGTAAGCGTCTTCGCCAGTTAGAGCTGTAGAAATCCTCACTGTGGAGGGAGGAGGTGTAGAGGAAGGCCCAAGTTCACTTGGGGTGAGCGGATTAGACATGATTTACTAGAGTTGCACCTCTTTTCGGGAATGGTCCATGATAGGAGTTTTTCGGAGGCGTACGATTAAGGTTAAGGACTTTTAGGGGCAGGTGTTGTCTTAGTCTTAGGGCTTAGTTTGTCTTAGTCTTTGAGCGGACGTTTAAGTGCTACTGTCTTACTTCCTTATTGGTTAGACCTGGCAAAAGATGCCCATGTACTTCAACTTGGGTCAATCTGGGCAAATATTTTTACCTTATGGGTTATTTTGGGCTCAAAGAAAAACATACCTGGATCAATATGGACTTAATAAGGGGAGGATGGAATACCTGCTGGGTTAGAATGGGCAAATTAAAGCATATCCCTGGGTCAGAATGGACACTTTTCATCATCCAATTCTTCTATTTGCCCTAATCGGTCTGCGTCAAAAACACCCCCATCACGTGCTTAACAATTGGACCACGTCACTGGTAGTTCAAAAAGCCATATTTGTTTGACCACATCATGCATGTTTGACTTCATGGATGTAAAGTCACTGGTTTTTCTTTAATTATTAGTTTTGTTAAAAATTAAAATTTAAATGTATAAAATAGGGATGTTTACTGCTTAGAAGCGACAGTACTTTTATGAACCGCAAATTAAAACTGAACTATTTAATTCTAAGTGTTAGCAAAAGAAAAAAAATTCATGCGACGACTTTGTAACCATTTTTTTTTAATAGGCCATTTGATGAGCATGTTGTAAACAAAGATTTTTTTTAATACGATGTGTTTTGGTCCGTGTCTGTTCTGACCCATACCCGTTCTGACCCGTGCCCGTTCTGACCCATGCCCGTTCTGACCCGTGCCCGTTCTGACCCGTGCCCGTTCTGACCCGTGCCCGTTCTGACCCAAACCAAAATGATCCATTTTTAAATTTGCCCATCTTAACCCGAGCCCATTCTGACCCGAGCCCATTTTGACCCACTAACCCGTCCAGCCCGACCCGTCCGTTTTGCCAGGTCTATTATTGGTTATGTGTGGTTCTATGATATCATATGTGCTGCTATACCAGTCAATATCTACCTTTTTCACCTCTTTACCATAGTCTTAGTATTTTTTTTGTTTATATCTTGTTTGCTTTCGAGTCGGGGGTCTCTCTGGAAGCAACCTCTCTTTCCCTGGGTTAGAGGTAAGGTTTGCCTACATCCCACCCTCTCCAAACCCTACGAGTAGCTTATTTCTATGGGTGGGATCCACTGGGTATGGTTGTTGTTGTAGAAATCTCAATCTGACTTATGTGCAAAATAATCAAATTTGATTATATGATATTAAAACTCTGAATGAAGTGAAATTGCTTGAGAATCGAAACAAAAGAAAACTACTAGGATAAATGGAAATAAGAATAAACCCGGCCAAGACATGTAGAAATCCTTGTGATTCGGAAGGCAAAAACGCTTGAACTGCCATGCACATACCTGTGAAACATTAATGACAGGGATTACAAGGCGTTATATAATATATCACAAACATCAATAGTTAATTTGCTATTAGAAACATACCGGTATCAGATAATAAGCAGTAATACAACAGGTAAGATAAGAGTTTGGGTGTGCGTAATTTGTTTGAATTTGTAAAAATCAAATAATCAGATGTTTGAGTGTTTGGCAATTTTTATTATTTAGGGAATTAATAAATAAAATAACCAAAAGCGTATTAGTGGAGAAGTGAGATGTTTTATAAAGCAAGAGTAAGTCTCACAAATTCAATTTAGAATGGGGTAGTTAGTCATTTTAGTTCACCCATTTGACAGAAAGTTTATTTAGATAAACGAATGAACGTGAGCGAAAACAATTGCACATTTATTACACAGACAAACTTGTACACATGTCTGGTTCACTCATCTTCTTTCGTTTATGTTCATTCATTAACTTATCAATGGTTAGTTTGCTGATTAGAAGCATATCGAATCAGATAATAACCTGTAATAAACAGGTTGTCATTCATTTGTTCGGTTAAAGTTAAACGAACTAACACGAACAAGCCATGTTCATGTTTGTTTGGCTTGTTTACAAGCCTACCTTAGACGATCAGTTTGCTGCAGCTTGTATGAAACTGATTATTACTTGATCCCTAAATGATCAGACAATTAGAAGCTCCCCTTGAGGTCAAGGTTCGAGCCCTGTCTATGGCGGGTTGGTGTAATTAAGTTTGGTGTAGATTAGGTGGAGTAGATACCTTTTCCTTTGGTGAAATCATTTGTAGAGGTACCAGAAGAATGTGGTAACCTTGCAATTCTTTCTGCAGCATTGAGATCCCATATCTCAACCTTTAATTTGACATTTCAAGTAAAATCATGAGGTAGAACGAATATAAAATAAGAAATAAACAATTAAATAACCAATGGTGGTGATGTGCATACATCTGAGCCCTCAGCACCAGCCATGGCCACATATGGACGTCCTTCCTGACAATCATCATCTGATATCAGAAAATCATATGAGACACTAATATATAAACCTCGATATGTCACTATCAAAGGTTTTAAGAACTAAATTAAACAGTTACAAAAGACATCTGCAAGTGGTACTTATGAATGAGTTGATTTGCGTTGTGGTGTATCACAAGGGGTCAAACTGAAAAAGTTACCTAAAAAGGTGAAACGGTCTAACAGGTTGCAAATGGCCAAAGTCATTTCTAAATGCATGCAACCTTTTAAGCTTTTTTGTTTAAACATATAGATTATGATCGTAATACTGACTTTTATATAATAAATATCTCAGCAAATATTTATATTTTTTTTCATAATAAAATCCCAACTCGGCCTGTTCCAACCCATACAGGAATGACCCATTTCAACCCAAACTTGTTTTGACACATCACCCAACTTCCTTAGCCTGCCAATCTTGAATCTTGACACCTCTAGCAAACAATCGACTAATTGTCAAGATAAACAGAAAAAGTACTTTCAGATATGTTGGAATTTTCTGCCTCATCTTGGGTGCCCTGAGAAATTTCTTGACTAGAAACTTCTATGACTTCTTTCATATGATGAGGTGTCTGCTTTTCAGCATTTTTTGTGTCAGCAGAAGGCCTCTTCACTAACGAAAGCTTGCAGAAGTGATAGAAATTTGCATCAATTGAGACCGAAGGTGTCCTGTTGGTATAAAGATTAATCATCATCTATGTAGGGCTTTTATATAATCAAGTGAGAGTGTGAGACAATAGAATCTTTGTGTGGCATAATTATATATCTAGACAGCTAGATATCACTTGTGCATTAGTACACATTTTTAAGACTTACGTGGTTATTTTCAGAAAAGTTGCAGAAAATTTTTGGCAGATACATATATAACATATTTACAGTTTTATGAAGCTTGTTCAAATCTCAGGTTATTCACATTTTCAAATTATGCTTTTTTAGAGAAAGTATGGCCCAACGGGTTCTTAACAAACTCCAAATCAACTAAGGAGCTCAAGCCTTCACAGCTTAACAAGTTCAGCTCAATCCATGCTTTGGCTCGTTTAGGCTCGTCTGACAAATAAGCCGAGCTAGAGCTTTTACATAGCTTAATGAGCTGAGCTCTAGTCAAGCTCAGGCTCGACTTGGCTAAACTAGTTTACACCTCAAGCAACTAAACACAATCCGAAATTTACAAAGATTTGGTCTGACTCAAAATTCTAGTAAACACTGCACTTGGGTAGATCATTTCATTTCTTACCCTATCATAAGGCATATATCGATATTGCCAAAAACTGTACAACTTATAAACTGTAATTATAAAACTAAAGACACAATTTTCATCTCCATGGAAATATTAACCATCAATGGAAGAGCCACTCCTTTTCTGTAACATCTTCAATGCAAAAATTAAAAGAAAAGAAAAGATTTATGAACCTCAACGGTAGGTTAACATTTTCACAAAATCACCGAGAAGCAGCATATAGATGTCAGTTAGATTATGGTTAGACTTCCATTCATCAAATTACAAAACCGGATAGTACATAAAGATTGCTAAGTCATTTATACAATTCTCAACTACTATGATCATAACTTGTATAGAATTGAATAGATACCTTGACAACTCCCCATGTTCAATATCCCAACACCTAACAGTTCCATCCTTGCCCTGGCTGCATTTATAGAAATTAACTGTCCACATATCCATGTGAAAGAACACAACTAAACTGAATAAAGTGCATACACTCATGAAAGTTGAAGATATGTTTTAAGGTAACAAGAACCTGATAACTTTGTTGTTTCCGATAGAAGGGCTGGTTGAAACACTTATAATCCCGTGTGCAGCACTATGTACCCTGCATTAAATGTTGCCCTTACCTTATTGAAGTCATACAAAAACTGAACAAGATACAAAAAAAAAAAAAAAGAATTTGCAGTGATACCATGCTGATGATATAGTTCGATGTTGCACACTGTCCCAAATTCGTAATTCACCATCAGAAGATCTGAAATGAAAAAAAAAATTTTAAAAAAAAAAAAAAAAAAACTAATTTAAGCACATAATTCAAACTATGATGAAAAGCCCTTTTAACACGTGGGAAGAAGACTTGCCCTGAGAACACCAAGTTCTGAGAAGGATGGAAACAAACATCCATCACAGAAGCGCGATGACCTCTCAGTACCGCAACGGGATCAGGTGGCGGTCTCTTGCTCATTCTGGTCACAATTATGTCATTCAGGCAATACATCAAACACCTTGTAGGCACAATTTTTATCATGCTTACTAATCTCACCCCTCCAACCACAATTATATAAATGACTGTAGGATAGCAAAACAGGCATGTACTAGAAACGAACGGATTAACTAATCGTCTCAAAGTTTACAATAAATTTCAATTTGTAACTACAAAATAAGCAAGCTAACATCGAAAGAGAAGTGTGTCAATTTGCGGAACTTTCTGGAGATAAGAGAACGGGAGATAAATTCTTACTTGCTTTTCCTCTACTGCCGGTGGTGGTTTGTTGTCTGGCTGATTAATCCTCTCCTCACCACACGCGCCACCGCCGCTGCTCGCCAGTCACCGTCGCCACTAATCGCCGACCACCACCGCGGCTCTCCTTTGTTGCAGTTGCATAAAAAACCAGCCGGGTTTTTATATCGTTCGGGTCGGGTCGCATCGCGAAACGTTCGTAGAGTATTGAGTTTGGTTATCTAAGGTTTACACATTTTAACACTTTTTAATTCAATTTATGAAATTATAACATTTTAGGGTTTCAAGTTTGATTATTTTCTTAATTTTGGTCACTTTTTAAATTTCCATCTAAATTAACGGTTGAAATCAGTTAAATATGATATTAATGAGGGGTATTTTTATAATTTAATCATCCCCCTTTTATTTATTTGATACAAAACGCAGTAATTGACTTTTCTTATTTTCTCTTGATTTTCACTATTGGGTTCTTGCTCATTAACATGTATGATTCCAAGATTATATTTTTATGGTTTAGGATCATAATGTTAGGCTGATTTCATTTTTGTATCACCTAGATTAGATGAATTTAGACTTTTTATGACTCTTTGGTTAACTTTTACCATGAATATGTGTTAATTGCTATTTGATGATGATTTTGAATGTTTATGATGATAAAGCTTGCTGATTTGTTTTCACTTATCATTTAATCATGTGGATTAATGTCATGCTAGGTAGATCTACCTTTGTTATTTGCTTTATCCATTGTTGACCCGTTTGACTTTTAATGGTCAACAGTTGATGCTTGCAAGGAGATCTCCTTCTTGGTGTTTCATTGGTGAATTGGGGCTGATCTAGTGAATATCTCTATGCGATAGGTGTAGGATCGATATTAGTTATGAATGAACTAAAACTGAGCCCTTTACTTGCAAATATAACCCTGCGGAATTAAAGTTATATTTCACTTTACTTAAGCGATATTGAATTCTTGTATAATGTAAATGCTTGATTTGCAGAATAGTAAAACAGCGATATATCGAATATTCGGCACTATTTGCATTAACTCAAAGCTACACTATTACAAGTGATGAACGTGTTGTTGAGCTAAGAGATTACATGCTATATATAGTGCTGATGAGATCAATGACAGCCATTGATCTCATGCGATCTAATCTAGACCGTAAATACAAAAAGTCAAATGTAAACTACCAAAAGAATAAACATCGACAATCGGAATGACTTGCGTGTTGGCAGCAACAATCTACTTTAGGAGAGCGGCTTGAATCAGATTAAGAAGCATACGAGAAGCTTTTGCAAGATTGGACTTCTGAAAAGACTTCTCAGGAAAAGTCAGGTTGAACTCTTTATCTGGTGGATAAACGAGTTCACCCGGAATATTCGCTAAGAAACAAAACTGCTTCTTTCCGCTTGAACTGCCTATTCCGCTTGAAGTATGAATTCCGCTTCAACTTCAACTTCAGCCGGAACTAGTAAAATTGGCATTTCAGCCGGAAATCTTCCAAGCTCTATTTTTCCTTACAATCTCCCCCTAAGCTGATGCTGTCAAATTATTCATTGTCTTCAATGTTTATCTTCAAAATTGACTTGTACCCAAAAAGTTTCTTCTCCACAACCTACTTGTTGGAAAATCCGATGCTGGCATCAAGGTTTTGAGAAAGCTCTTTGATGTTTGTTTTGGTCACCTTTACATGTTTGATTGAATCCCAGTCCGTTTCGTTCCATTCTTCTTGAACAGAAATGGACTCGTGGATTGTAAAGGTGTCATCGGCTCTATGAACATAGAAGAGCTTCTCTTCTTCTTCCCAGATGATAAATTTGATCTCACTGGTAGGCTCTTCTTCTTCTTCTCCTGCGGAATCATCATCTAAATTACTTCGATAGTGTGACAACCCGTCAAAAATCAAAGGTCAACCCTATACTTTGACCGTATATATATACGTATATACATGTGTATGACTTGATTTATTAATATTATTAATAAACACTATGCACGTCAACGTCCAACCTTGACAATTCCCACGTTTGTATAATAAACAAAAAGGTCCATCCTAGATCGGTGGAACTTCAACAACAAGAAAGATAAATATAAAAAGTAACTTTTATATTTTCCTAATCGGTGTCGTGAGAAATCACAATAACGCCCAACAACGCTTAAGCGAATATTTCGAATTATAATCTATTATGAGATTGAATAATGAAATATCCGAGCTCGAGCCGAAACGATCAAATCATTTATTTATTTCTTTACGCGGTGCCGCGAATAAATAAAGTAAATAAATAAGTAACATTTCTAAATAATTAAATTCACAACGAATTATAATTATATAACGATGTCGTGATCTCATAAATAATTTAGGAACTTGTTTCGGTCAAAACGGTGCAACGGTTTAACTTAAAAGAGCCATTTACTAATTTGGGCCCGGTCCGGCCCAATAAACCAAAATAAAGCATCTAAGCCCAAAACACGGCCCAACGAGTAAAACAACACCTAAAAAGTATAACGTATCACTCACGGATAATTTTAGGAAATTATGAGACTGACCGCGATCAAAACGGAGAAAGCCTCGAACACCGGCCTGACACGACTTACACCGGCCTGACACGACTTACACGGGCCTTGAACCGTTTCTCTAAACGTTCGAACCCCTTTCAAAGCCCAACGGCTTCGTAATAATTATTTTACGATGACACTATAATTATTATATAATCGTCATAAAATAATTTGGTTAACGTGTAGTTTTTATAAAAACTGAACACCGTGCGACCACATAAAATATCTAATAAAACTAACCTAACCTAACAACTGATGAAGGTTAATTGTTTAACTAGGGTTAAAAGATATTTTAAATTAAATAATAAATTAAAATCAAAAATTGATCTTGAAAGATCAGTTTGTGAGCAAGTTGCAAACACACAAACATGTATATATATACAACCCTTTCACTCTCAATCTCCTTCATCCGCCACCCCATCAACCGGCCACCCCCACCGACTCCTCCCCTCTTCCGGCCGACCGAACGCCGCCACCACCACAGCCCTACTCCGCCACCCTTCCTCCTTCTTCTTTCACAGCCGGCGAACCACCACCACCTCCGATCGCCACAACCACCATCACCTTCATCACCCGCCACCATCATCGCGATCATCCTCATCGATCACAACCTCGTCTCCTCTTTCGTTCTTCTTTCTGTTCAAAGCAAAAACCAAACTATATATATATATATATATGTACGTGTATATATATATATATATAATATATAGAGAGAATGAAAGACTTTAAAACCCAGCCGCCACAAATTCGATTTGAGCAGAAAGAAATGTGAGATTTCTTTTGTTTTGATTTAAAAACAGCCCCAACGGCCATCTTTAGGCCACCGTTTCTCCACCATCGGACCACCTTCGAGCCACCCTTTCACCACCTATGGAAAGTACACCCGGCCACCTTTCAAACGGCCTCGACGTTTGTCCCTAACGATCACTGTAAACCATCGAAAACTAGCCCGCAAAATGGCGCTTTACCCTTCGGGCCAACACGTTTAAAGTCGATATTCTTCGATCGAGTCTACGGAGATATTCTCGCCTCTTTCGGTTCGTCACCTAGCCTAGTGCTAGAGGTAAAAGTCTAAACTTTTCAACTTGATCATTTTGATTATTCGTTTTTGATGTTTATAATTATCCCAAAACGAGTCTTGACACTCCACCCACTAAATATATAAACTGAACGAATCGTCCTAAATATTAAACTAACGTTAATATTTAAGAAGTTGTGTCACAATATATATTTAACAATCGTTGAGATGACTAAAAAGATTATAGACCGAACGACATAAAAACTGACTCGGGGACCCTCAAAGTAAGACAAGTAAGACGTTGGACTAAAAATATATAAACAAATATGTATTTGGACATAATATATAAAGGGCTTAAATATTAGCTTTTCATATCATATTATTTGTCAAATATATATATTATAAACAATATATATTGTGTAAATTCTAGACGTTGGACTGAAAAATATAAAAGTTATATTTTCGACTTATGCGACGAAATATATTTATGACAAATATATCAACACCTCTTCACACAAATATCTCGTCTTAATATTTTATTATTAAATATTATTTTCTAAATATAATTTAGAAAAACCATTTGAGAGATATCATCAACATAATAATATTTACGGAGCTAAATATTTATTATCATTACGGTCAATTATCGGATACTGGTATCTTATCACGGCAAAGCCAACGACTAAATTTCTCAATATATATATTTTCTTCTAAAATCTTGAGAATATTGAAACATATATCATTTCTATAAGTTATATATATTTATTTACATAAATATTTCTATGACTTATATATAATCGTTGTCTATAATTATGAACTCGGACTTAAATATATATCATGAACTTCAAATAATAAATACTTTATTATTTATCTCAATGTTCAAAACTTGATTGAATATATATTTTCGTAATCTTAAATAATTATTTGATTATAATTATTTCTACAAAGCTATATATATATTTATTCGACCATAAATATATCCATTAACGTAAATATTTATTTGAACGATAAATATTCCAAACGGACTTTCCAAACAATACAAACGGGAATATTATGTCAAGACTCGACCAAGATCAATTGGGTAACGGAACATTATCCAACTGAAACAGTACCTTAAAACCATCTTATTAATTATTATTAGGACACGGTTTACTTGCTACGTCCAGCGCGACACAACCTTCATCATCACCTTAATCCTGTGAGTTTCACGGCCCCTTTCCTTTATAAACTGTTTTATACTTTTGGGGGAGAAATCATGATCAAACAAATCTTTTTACTTGATATTATGGTATTACTGTTACGCTATTGATTATCTGTTCTTTCATACCCCTTCATAGTAATTTGCTAATAACATATTGCTACAAATCCCATCATCAATTGATTTCAATTAATTCTGTAACGAAACGATAACTAGTAAATAGATCTATTTGGGTTAACAACCCTGCCCTAGCTGGTCGCTCCAGTTCTGACTCACCGGTAACCAGTCTGGGGGTACATATCAGTTATTATATGCCATTGGTATTTCTGAGGGGAAGTTACCATCGATGGGTAAAATCTGTTAGTGTTTGAAATCAAGGAACAAATAGATCAATGCAACAACGAGTAACCTTTATAATATCTTGCATATCATCAAACGCTTTACAAATACATTTTGTAAAGACTCAAACCTGTGAACTCACCAACATTATGTTGACCTTTCTTTCAAACTCATGTATTTCTCAGGTAACTAAGATCGCTCTCGGTGTGCAAATGGGAAGTTTGTCAAACAAAAGGGCCTGCAATAGGAATGGAGTCATGGTCACCTTTTACTATCTAAATAAATCATGAACAATCGTATTTCTTATCATAACGTTCTCATTTAAGTAATTGTAAGACAATGTTATCTTTTATATAATCCGCTGCAACTTTGATAACATACTTGGTTTTCAAATGTAAACGAAACTAATAGACGTCGTTCTTTGTATCCACGACTATGACCCCATGACGTCATATGCCCACGTAATCGGAAACATCGGGGTGTGACAGATTGGTATCAGAGCCGTGGTTATAGCGAACTAGGTAACAAAAACAAAGAAACCTAGACTATAGCCCGCTCTACGAGACTTCCATTTGCATACGAGGCTCACTATCAACATTCTGAGGTACGAAAATACATGTCATAGCTAAATGGGTAACTTTGCTATTACTTATGTGTATAATTACTATCTTGTTATTATATATATGTATCAACCAGTACAAACATGTTGTCTCATATCAGACATACATCAACTTATCGTAGAAACATGTTGTCTCATGTTAAATATATATTTACTTGTCATTCTAACATGATGTCTCATGTTATAGATATACTTATTAGCGTGTTAATATTTATTATTTAGTATTATCATGACTTTAATTATATATTATTCGATTTTCTTTAAGCGTTCCCCTTTTGAGAACCTAAATAGAAAACATGCCTCTGAAACGCCAAACCCGAAACCCCTCGACCCCTCTCATGATGAATGCCACCAAAATCAAGGAAGTGATCACCCAGAGAGTCGTCGAAGCCGCAGCTTCTAGCAAGGTATATCGTACCAACGATAGGCGTAGTGTGCGTTACTGCTCCTGCAAGGACTTTATAAGAGGCAAGCCTATCTGTGAAATCTATCCTTTTGGTTGTGACAACTCAAACTCTTCACCATTGATCATTTTCGGTGAAGTTCTCCTTAAAGAACCCCTAGGATAGGAAGACTTAACGATTTCGAAGATTTCGGTCTGAAATCCTCTAAGGGCAAAAGTTAGCAAACTTGTACCTTACTCTTAGCAAAAATTCTTTTCCTAACGAACTTCAGAAAGCTCTTAGCAAACTTAAGGTCATAGCGAACTTGATTTCCTCCTAGCGGACTTGAACTTATCCTTAGCAGATTTCTGCACAGCGAATTTTAGAAATGCTTAGTGAACTTGGATATTAGCGGACTTCACAAGTTATTCCTAGCAGACCTGTAGATTATTCTTAGCAAACTCATACGACATCTAGAATATTACTTGCTGATGGATCATGAATACTTGTAGTTCCGCACTAGCTTTCGTGTAAGATCCATTGTCAAATAGAACCCAACATTATGAGCTCCAAAGGCACGAAAGGTGTCATTGGACTAATCAGACGGATTGGAAAGACGGAGTCAGTACTTCACATAAACGACTACTCCGAAGACTACATCGTTAATTGCACTACCTGCATATTAACCAAATGTGCGCTCGCACGGTAGAACTCCCACGCCAACCCTATAGGAACCGACTTAGCCTATGCCATAGCTTAGAATAAAATCAAGCAACTTTCACGTGGCGAGCACTACCCAAGGGAAGAGCTTCAAAAATCGCAAGCTAAGTTCTGGAGTTTGACTATAAATGGTACCGATATCGCTGGCTACACCAAGCAATTTCATGAACTTGCTCATCTTTGTTCAACCATGGTCACTCCCCTGTACAAGAAGGTACATCTGGGGTCTTGCACCCCATATTCAAGGAAATGTTCTGGCATCAAACTCAACCACTTTTCAAAGTGTTGTGCGTTGGGCACAAAATCTGGTTTATCAAGCCACGCATAAAGGTGTGACTTTTGCCAAGAAGAATCCTGAAACTAAACCAACAGATGTCAGTGTTGCCCCCTCATCAGGCAAGGAGCCGGATAACAAGAGAAAGCATGGTTGTTGGGAGAATAAGCCCAAGAAGAATTCATAGAATGTTCCCGAGGAGAATCCGGAGCCAATAAAGGTTTATGTTGCCACTACGCATGTTCGCGGGTCATGAAAGACTGGTTACTCCAGTAACCTATCTTTATGTAACATGTGCAACCTTCACCACTCCATGAGTCATGGAAAACATCTATTGTATACGTGCAAAGCCAAGGAGCACATCACGTAAGATTGCATCAAACTGAAGAACCAGACTCCCAACCAGGCAAAAGGAAAAGCATTCGTCATCAATGCTGATAATACCCATTGTGACCCTAACACAATAACGGGTAAGTTTCTACTAAGTAGCCATTATGCTTTTAGTTTAATTGATATGGTGCCAATAGGAACTTCGTGTCTACCGATTTTAGTCAATTACTTGAAATCGCCTCTGTTGCCCTAGACACTAAGTTTACCATAGAATTAGCTAATGATGATAGAAACTAGAGAAATTACAAAGGATGAACTTTTGGAGCATACATTCGACATCGATCTAATGCATGTCGAGTTAGGAAGCGTGGATATTGCCATTACGATAGATTGGTTATCAAGGAACCAAGCGGAGATCGTTTGACACGAGAAGATAGTCAGAAGGCCACTCGCAAAAAGGCGACACTCTTAACGTACAAGGTGAAAGGAATGAAGCCCAACCCAATTTCATATTGCATGAAGACCCGAAAATCCCTTCGTAAAGGACGTCATGCCATTCCGGCTCTCGTCACGGAGAAGAAGCCAAAGGAGGAGCATATTGAAGACATTCCGACAGTCTGCGAAATCCCAGAAGTCTTTCCTGAAGACTTACCTAGCTTGCCACCGCATCGGCAAATAGAACTTCGCATCGACTAAACACCTGGAGCCGCCCTCATTGCCAAAACCCCTTACCGTCTTGCGCCGACTAAGGAACAAGAACTATCTAGACAACTACCAGAGTTGTTGGGTAAAGGTTTTATCCGGTCAAGTCACCCTACTTAGGACGCTACTGTATTGTTCCTAAAGAAGGAAGACGGAACATTTTGGATGAGTATCGATTACAGAGAATTGAACAAGCTAACAGCGAAGAACCGCTATCCGCTCCCGGGAATCGACGATTTATTCGATCAGCCTCAAGAGTCAAGTTACTACTCCAAGATCGACTGGAGATCAAACTACCATCAACCCTACATCAGAAATAAAGACGTTACGAAGACAACGTTCAGAACACGCTATGGTCATTACGAGTTCATCGTTATGCCATTCGGATTGACCAACGCACCTGCGGTATTCATAAGCCTAATGAACCGCGTGTGCAAACCTTACTTGGATAAATTTGTTATCGTGTTCATCATTGATATTCTAATCTACTCCCGTAGTAAGAAAGAACACGAACAGCATTTGAGAATTATCCTGGAGTTGCTAAAAAAGAAGAATTATACGCGAAATTTTTCCAAATACGACATTTGGATTCGCGAGACTCATTTCTTGCATCGTGTGATCAACGATAAAGGTCTTGCTGGCGACTATCACCGAATTATTGAGGACTTCTCAAAGATAGCCCAGCCTCTGATCGCTTTAACTCAGAAAAGATAAGAAGTTTATTTGGAATGCCAAGACTGAAGAAGCCTTCCAATTGTTGAAGCAAAACCTTGCAACGCACCGATCCTATCCTTACCTAATAAAATCGGAGATTTTGTAGTATATCGTGATCCTTCGCATCGAAGTTTGAGATGCGTGCTAATGCAGCAAGAGAAAGAAATCACTTACGCTTCTCAACAACTTAAGATCCATGAGAAGGATTATACAACCCATGACTTAGAGTTTGGAACTGTTGTAATCACTCCGAAGATTTGGAGACACTGTTTGTAAGAAACGAGGTGTATAGTATTCACTGACCATATGGGTCAACAGCTTATCTGTAATCAGAAAGAACTGATATTTATACAAACGCCAATGGACTGAGCTACTCAATGGCTACAATTAAGAGATTCATTATCATCTTAGCAAGGCTAACATTGTAGTTGATGCATTGAGTAGAAAGGAACGCGTTAAGCCTCTTCGAGTTCGAGCACTTAGCACGACCATTCGTACTAGTCTCACGTCACAAGTTCGTGATGCACAACTCGAAGCTCTGAAAAGAGAATTCAAGCAATGAGATGCTTACCATGAAATCGAAAGGCAATTGGTAAGGAAACCAAATGGAGCCTACTCCTCGTAGATAAACCTGGAGTGTCGAACCTTAAAACGATAAGGAGATTGGTCTTAAGAGAAGCCCAAGACTAGATATTCTAGTTACCAGGCATCCGACAAGATGAAAGTATAAAGGAATTATACTAATGATCAAAGCGAAAGGAAAAATTCAGACCTTAAAAAGGTACGTTGCGTAGTTATGTGACAGATTGTCATCACGCAAGACAAACCTAAGTAATGGTTGAGACAACCATTTTCCACTCGTCGAGTTTCCTTATAACAATAGTTATCGCTCGAATATTCAAGCCGCCCGTTTTCGAAGGCCCGTATGGAAGAAAGTGTCATTCACCCCTTCGCTGGACCGAAGCCGGAAACCGTCAACTGACTGGTCCAGTAATAGTACATGAAACTACTGGGAAGACCTTTCCAATTTTCCATACCTTTCAAAAGTCACAGGTAATCACTAGGAGTACCTACGTTAAAACTCGACGCGAACCCTTAGAATCTCTAAGGGGGATCAAAACCTTATAATGGGTTCTGTCTCAGATAGAGATAGCTAGGCCTACAAGGAAAAACTTAATCCTCGCTACATTCGTCCATCGGAATCCTGGATCGGATTAGACCAGTGGCCTACAAACCCATCTTATCTAGAACCTACTAAGATCTTAGACCGCGAGACCAATAGACTGGAGCCAAATAACATTTTCATCTATATTATCATTAGAACTCCCGGGAACCAAGGAAGATCTCGTCTGGTAGAATCTAAACTTTTCCATAAACCATCTTGTCCTCGATACATTGCGTACTCCAACAAAAATTGAAAACTCAAGTATGAGCAAAGCCTAGGCTGATCATGTAAGGCAGATCACAATTGTGGGTGCACACATAATTGTAATCTGAACTACATGAAAATCCTGGTAGAGCCCATCCGTGAGTAATCATGACTTGTCCAAATCATTCAAACTAGAATCTCATTCATCTATGTGTCTAACACTCGTCTTGCTAAAGATTTATTGTGGATGTTCTATCAACTCCACTTAGTTAGAAAATCATAAAGGATCACGAGATCCATATAGAAAGAATCAGAATCGCACTCCCAACGATATGGATCGCTGACATACTTGTCAATGATAAAACTATCATCTGGGTAAGCAAGAATCAGACGAAACAATATTAGCTTTAAGTTGTCCACCAATGCAGAACCATCAATCGGCATTAGCTAAATTTCGGGACGAAATTCTTCCAACAGGGGGAGAATGTGACAACCCGTCAAAAATCAAAGGTCAACCCTATACTTTGACCGTATATATATACGTATATACATGTGTATGACTTGATTTATTAATATTATTAATAAACACTATGCACGTCAACGTCCAACCTTGACAATTCCCACGTTTGTATAATAAACAAAAAGGTCCATCCTAGATCGGTGGAACTTCAACAACAAGAAAGATAAATATAAAAAGTAACTTTTATATTTTCCTAATCGGTGTCGTGAGAAATCACAATAACGCCCAACAACGCTTAAGCGAATATTTCGAATTATAATCTATTATGAGATTGAATAATGAAATATCCGAGCTCGAGCCGAAACGATCAAATCATTTATTTATTTCTTTACGCGGTGCCGCGAATAAATAAAGTAAATAAATAAGTAACATTTCTAAATAATTAAATTCACAACGAATTATAATTATATAACGATGTCGTGATCTCATAAATAATTTAGGAACTTGTTTCGGTCAAAACGGTGCAACGGTTTAACTTAAAAGAGCCATTTACTAATTTGGGCCCGGTCCGGCCCAATAAACCAAAATAAAGCATCTAAGCCCAAAACACGGCCCAACGAGTAAAACAACACCTAAAAAGTATAACGTATCACTCACGGATAATTTTAGGAAATTATGAGACTGACCGCGATCAAAACGGAGAAAGCCTCGAACACCGGCCTGACACGACTTACACCGGCCTGACACGACTTACACGGGCCTTGAACCGTTTCTCTAAACGTTCGAACCCCTTTCAAAGCCCAACGGCTTCGTAATAATTATTTTACGATGACACTATAATTATTATATAATCGTCATAAAATAATTTGGTTAACGTGTAGTTTTTATAAAAACTGAACACCGTGCGACCACATAAAATATCTAATAAAACTAACCTAACCTAACAACTGATGAAGGTTAATTGTTTAACTAGGGTTAAAAGATATTTTAAATTAAATAATAAATTAAAATCAAAAATTGATCTTGAAAGATCAGTTTGTGAGCAAGTTGCAAACACACAAACATGTATATATATACAACCCTTTCACTCTCAATCTCCTTCATCCGCCACCCCATCAACCGGCCACCCCCACCGACTCCTCCCCTCTTCCGGCCGACCGAACGCCGCCACCACCACAGCCCTACTCCGCCACCCTTCCTCCTTCTTCTTTCACAGCCGGCGAACCACCACCACCTCCGATCGCCACAACCACCATCACCTTCATCACCCGCCACCATCATCGCGATCATCCTCATCGATCACAACCTCGTCTCCTCTTTCGTTCTTCTTTCTGTTCAAAGCAAAAACCAAACTATATATATATATATATATGTACGTGTATATATATATATATATAATATATAGAGAGAATGAAAGACTTTAAAACCCAGCCGCCACAAATTCGATTTGAGCAGAAAGAAATGTGAGATTTCTTTTGTTTTGATTTAAAAACAGCCCCAACGGCCATCTTTAGGCCACCGTTTCTCCACCATCGGACCACCTTCGAGCCACCCTTTCACCACCTATGGAAAGTACACCCGGCCACCTTTCAAACGGCCTCGACGTTTGTCCCTAACGATCACTGTAAACCATCGAAAACTAGCCCGCAAAATGGCGCTTTACCCTTCGGGCCAACACGTTTAAAGTCGATATTCTTCGATCGAGTCTACGGAGATATTCTCGCCTCTTTCGGTTCGTCACCTAGCCTAGTGCTAGAGGTAAAAGTCTAAACTTTTCAACTTGATCATTTTGATTATTCGTTTTTGATGTTTATAATTATCCCAAAACGAGTCTTGACACTCCACCCACTAAATATATAAACTGAACGAATCGTCCTAAATATTAAACTAACGTTAATATTTAAGAAGTTGTGTCACAATATATATTTAACAATCGTTGAGATGACTAAAAAGATTATAGACCGAACGACATAAAAACTGACTCGGGGACCCTCAAAGTAAGACAAGTAAGACGTTGGACTAAAAATATATAAACAAATATGTATTTGGACATAATATATAAAGGGCTTAAATATTAGCTTTTCATATCATATTATTTGTCAAATATATATATTATAAACAATATATATTGTGTAAATTCTAGACGTTGGACTGAAAAATATAAAAGTTATATTTTCGACTTATGCGACGAAATATATTTATGACAAATATATCAACACCTCTTCACACAAATATCTCGTCTTAATATTTTATTATTAAATATTATTTTCTAAATATAATTTAGAAAAACCATTTGAGAGATATCATCAACATAATAATATTTACGGAGCTAAATATTTATTATCATTACGGTCAATTATCGGATACTGGTATCTTATCACGGCAAAGCCAACGACTAAATTTCTCAATATATATATTTTCTTCTAAAATCTTGAGAATATTGAAACATATATCATTTCTATAAGTTATATATATTTATTTACATAAATATTTCTATGACTTATATATAATCGTTGTCTATAATTATGAACTCGGACTTAAATATATATCATGAACTTCAAATAATAAATACTTTATTATTTATCTCAATGTTCAAAACTTGATTGAATATATATTTTCGTAATCTTAAATAATTATTTGATTATAATTATTTCTACAAAGCTATATATATATTTATTCGACCATAAATATATCCATTAACGTAAATATTTATTTGAACGATAAATATTCCAAACGGACTTTCCAAACAATACAAACGGGAATATTATGTCAAGACTCGACCAAGATCAATTGGGTAACGGAACATTATCCAACTGAAACAGTACCTTAAAACCATCTTATTAATTATTATTAGGACACGGTTTACTTGCTACGTCCAGCGCGACACAACCTTCATCATCACCTTAATCCTGTGAGTTTCACGGCCCCTTTCCTTTATAAACTGTTTTATACTTTTGGGGGAGAAATCATGATCAAACAAATCTTTTTACTTGATATTATGGTATTACTGTTACGCTATTGATTATCTGTTCTTTCATACCCCTTCATAGTAATTTGCTAATAACATATTGCTACAAATCCCATCATCAATTGATTTCAATTAATTCTGTAACGAAACGATAACTAGTAAATAGATCTATTTGGGTTAACAACCCTGCCCTAGCTGGTCGCTCCAGTTCTGACTCACCGGTAACCAGTCTGGGGGTACATATCAGTTATTATATGCCATTGGTATTTCTGAGGGGAAGTTACCATCGATGGGTAAAATCTGTTAGTGTTTGAAATCAAGGAACAAATAGATCAATGCAACAACGAGTAACCTTTATAATATCTTGCATATCATCAAACGCTTTACAAATACATTTTGTAAAGACTCAAACCTGTGAACTCACCAACATTATGTTGACCTTTCTTTCAAACTCATGTATTTCTCAGGTAACTAAGATCGCTCTCGGTGTGCAAATGGGAAGTTTGTCAAACAAAAGGGCCTGCAATAGGAATGGAGTCATGGTCACCTTTTACTATCTAAATAAATCATGAACAATCGTATTTCTTATCATAACGTTCTCATTTAAGTAATTGTAAGACAATGTTATCTTTTATATAATCCGCTGCAACTTTGATAACATACTTGGTTTTCAAATGTAAACGAAACTAATAGACGTCGTTCTTTGTATCCACGACTATGACCCCATGACGTCATATGCCCACGTAATCGGAAACATCGGGGTGTGACAGATAGAGCATTCCACAATCCAGCATAGTTGGTTCAATGATAAGCCTTAACATGTGCTCTGCCCTTGAAGGATTCATAATTTCTCTGAGTTTTAGGATGATGTCAGTCATTTGCATTGCACTGAGAAATGTAGTGGCCTTGTGAGCATTTATCACCTGAGTTGTACCATTTGCCAATTTGAAGGAAAAGTCAAAATTATCTTCATTTACCGTCCACCCAACAATCTTATTCTTTCTGGGTGGTCCTTTCCTTCTTTTGTTTTGATCTCTTTTGATTTTGTCATGCATCATCTTCCTCTTTCTCATCTTCCTCTCTTCATCAGAATCACTGGCAGATTCTTGCACAAAAGGTCTTTTGCCTTTGGCAGATGATGAAAAGGGACCAGGCTGAGTTTCAGTAGGTTTGGTGAAGGTGGTGGAAGAAGGTTCTCTTATGGTGAGTGGAGGTAGGGTGGTTTTTGGAGGTGGTTCAATGGTTTCAGGAGTTGGGCTTGAGGGTGGAGTAGGTGGACAAAATGTCAGAGAAGTCCATGGTAGGTGGAGGCTTCTTTTTGAAGGGAATGATGGGTGTGAAGTTGTCTGAACTAAACTTAGGATTGGCAAGTTTAGCAGCGAGCTTCTTGGGGATATGTGGAGGTTTGTAAGGTATGATGGGAAGTGACTGTAGAATGGATGAAGTTGTTGTAGTCATTGGGTTTGGATCATAAATAAATGAAGGCGGGGGTGGTATATCTGCAATATCATCAATTTCAGGTTTAACATTAGCAGTTATATTACCTGAGACCAGCTCTGATGGTGAAGGCATCACCAGGTTAGGATTGACAGCAGCAGTTTCTCCTTTTAGCTCATGAAAAAATTTGTCGATCAAGCTGCAGAGTCCTTCAACCTGCATCTGAGCTAGTTCTTCCTCTTTCTTCAAATTTCTGATCACAAGAGCCCTCTGAATCTTTTTCAGCAGATGGTAATTTTCATCATTCTTTACCAGCCTGGTAGGCAATTGAGAGGCAATAGCAATTAACCTCTGCCTATTAGCTTCAGACATTGAATCCAAATCATAATCCTTTAACCTCCAGTTGAAAGACCTGGTCTTTGCTTCTTCAAGAAGGTTTTCAAACACATCGTTTTGCATGTATAGATCGAATTCTTCTTGGAGCTCTCTGGCTATTCTCTCATCCTCAGCAACCCTTCTGGCATTTTCAACCATTTTCACTATAGATTCAGCTTCAGGAGTTTGAGTTACCTGTTGAATGGTTTTAGCTATATCAGCTTGAACAGGTTCCTCAGTTTGAACTGTTTCTGAACTCCTTAAGGCTATCAGTGATCTAGCCACATCCTCAGCTTCTTCATTCCTTTGCTCTTCCGGTTGAACCACAGGTGTTTCAACAGTCCCAAAAATTGAGGAGCTAGGACCTTGAACATCCACCTGGGTTGGTATTTGATGTTCCGGTTGAACATTCAGACCTCCTTCTCCTGGAACTACCGGTTGAACTTCCGGTTGAGGTTCCGCTTGAACTAATAATTGACCATCAGTCACCACCTGAGGTTGGGTGACTTCAGGTTCTTTGTCAGTAATCTCCAGTACCTCGGTTCCTTCATCTTCACCGATCAAACTTTCTCCTTCTCCTTCAGTTAAAGTACCAACTACTGCAGTTGCAGTACTTTCTTCCATATCAGCTGCTGCCTTGCTGGTGGAGGCAATGTTGCCTAAAACATGATCACTGGCTCTTTCAGCCGGAAAAATAACATCTTTCAGAAGTGTTGTGATCATGTTGATATGCTCAGGGAGAGCACCAGCAATCAGCATGGACGACTGAACAAGCTCGGTGAGGTTGGGGTCCTCAAAAGGAGAAATAGCAATCAGTTGACTGCACTTCATGTTTACCCAGCTCTCTTCAACAGAAAACGGGTTAATGCCAATCTTTTGGCAAGCTGTGGCTCTTACTTCAGCCGGTATCCTTTCTACTTCTTCAATTTCAGTAATAACAGGTTTTGACAGTAACTTCTCCCCCAATTTGACAGTATCAGCTTCATTAGTTACAAGAACTTCTTCAGCATCTCTGGTAGGGTTTGAAGGCCCTGCTTCAGTTGGAGTAGGATCAGCTTGAGCCAGTTTGGCAACAGTTGAGTTTAGAGCTTCAACCTGTGCTTGCAGAGAAAGGTACAATTTCGTCAATTCAGGTAGTGTAAGACTATCCTCAACTGGCTTTTTGCCAGTATCCTTGGAAATAACCAAGCTATCAATTCTAAATTGATCAGCATTGGTACCCATGGTTTCTTGGCACCTGGGATTCTCTTCTGCTGTTTCAACAACCCTTGGTTCCAATGAAGGACTTCCGGGTGCTGATTCAGAGAAGATTGCCGCAGATTGGGTCTTATTTATGTTACTGCTGACACCAAGCTCCAGTTGGGATACTTGGGCAGCAGCAGCCCTTTCTGCATGAATCTCTTCAGAACCACTGAGATTCACCTCCGGTGAGGAGTGGGGTTGCAGTGCTACAGTGTCCTGCCTTATCAGGATGTTCTCATGTAATATGGTAGGTGAGTTAATAACACCTTCATTTAAGCCGGGATTGAAAGCACTGTCACTCCTGGGTGACAGGGGTTGCAAGGGTGAAAGATGTTCAGATGGGGAAGCTACATCTGCTTCTAATGACTCCCCCTCAACAGAAGGTTCATCCCTAAGAGATAATCCCAAATTTACCAGTTTCCGTTTGGGCTTTTTGCCTTGAACGGGGTTTGAAGCTTCAGGTTGGTTAGTGGTGCTAGGTGGAGGAGACCTAGTAACCACTTTTCTCTGTCTTTTGAAAATGACAGGAGGTGAATTTGATGAGGAGGTGGCAGTGGAAGTGATTGTGGTGGCTTTCCTCTTTTTGGATTGAAAGACTATTAGTGAAGAGGAAGCTGAGACAGATGTGGGATCAGAAACTGTTAGGTCTACAGCTCTGTCATCTTGAGCAGGGAGCTCAGTCACTCCTACAATTTCCGGTTGAACCTCTACAGTAGCAGGTTCATCAGGAAATTGCCTTGGAATTGGTAAGGGGTGGTCAGTATCCCTTCCAAGAAATGGAGATTTATTTAAAGCAAGATTTGAAAATGTTTTCTCATTCAGAAGTTTTTGATGCAAAATTGTACCAAGCCATACTATATGGGGGTACTCTTCTTTGAGAATATATGTCAAAAATCTGGGATACAAGTATACATATTCAGAGTGAACATTGGATTTTAGGGCTTGAAAAATTTGTTTGGAAAAGTTGAAGTTCTCACCCTTGACCACAGCGTAGAAGGCAGAGGCTTGCTCACCGGAGAGCTCATCAAAACCTCCCTTCTTTGGAGATAAACACACCAGAAGAGTGTGTGCAAGAAATCTCCACTTGTATGGTAACTGCCCCTTCTTGATAGTTTTGCTGTGCAGGGACCCACCATAACCAATGTTTCTGAATAGACGGAGATATTTCTTCTGATCTAATTCTCCGTATCCACCTTCATCCCTCAGTTTCAACAGTCTTCGAACCTTTGCTTCATCAATTTCAACTTCCTTCCCTTGGACAGTTGACACAATTTTATCACTTCCGCTAGCCTCATCGGTAACCCTAGCGTGAACCCAAAAGTCTTCCATCACCTCTTCAAAATTTTCGGCCTCTACAGTAAGCGCATGATGGAGGTGAGAGCTTTTGATGAACTCGATCATTTCATTGTAGATTTCAGTCTTGGATGGTGGTTCCAGGTATGCCATCAAGTTGTGTTCTACCGGAAATTTTGAGTCACCAACTGGCTTCTTGCCACTGGCCTTCCCTTTTGGAGCCATTGTTGACGGAATTTGAGAATGTCGACGGTTTTGTGGGAGTTAATCGGAGATGGTTGGAGAAGGTTTGGGGAGTAAAAATCTGAGTTGTATTGCGAGAAATGAGAAAATGACGGTAATTTAGGGCTTTTTACCTTTTCGAAGATGACGTGGAGGAGAGAGGTTGTAAATCGACGGTTCATTGACGGATGGGACAGGTGCTTTAGGGGTTATACAGTACAACTGGTTAAAGCATGCCCTTATCCAAAAGTTAATTTACTGAAACCTCGGAATTGAACAGTTAAAAAATTCAATGGGTAAAATAAATGAATATCCGCTTAGTAAATTGTGTATTCCGGGTAATTGAATGACTCATTGACTTTGTTGACCCGGAAGTTCAAGCGGAACTCATTTTCTCCTTTATTTTAAAAACTAAATTTCTTCCGGTTGAGCTTCAAGCGGACAAGTTTTCCGCTTGGAAGAATTGTTTTCAAAAATAAGTTTTCACGTCAAATTTAAAGCATTTTTCCGGTTGAAGTTCACCTGGTGAATTTCAAAAGTTATGCTTTCAGGTTGGACCTGAACTTGAACCGGAAAATCCGAAACACATAAATTTTGAAAATTTGTGTCAATTTCTTATATTCTTAACAACAGTTTTTGACAATGAAAATCAACACAAGAGATTTTCCTTTTCTTTTTCTTTTTGTATCAAGAGACGGACTCTTTGAGTACATCTCTTTTATTTATTAAAGTTGTAAAAAAAAAAAATTTTATTCAAAGTTCATCATCCCAATGGCTGTGATGAGGTAGAAAAATATTGCCTCATCGAAGGCTTTTGTAAACAAATCTGCCAATTGATGATCAGTGTGAACTTTAAATAATTTGATTAAATTCTTTTCAGCACAATCTCTAATAAAGTGATACCTTATGTCGATGTGTTTGGTTTTGGAGTGCTTCACTGGATTGTTAACAATGGAAATGGCACTAGTGTTGTCTGCAAGAATAGGAGTCTCCATGAATGTGATTCCATAATCAAGCATCTGATTTTGGATCCAAAGGACTTGGCTGCAACAACTTGAGGCAGCAATGTACTCAGCCTCTGCAGTTGAAGTAGAAACACATGTTTGTTTCTTGCATTGCCAAGAGACAAGCCTTTCTCCTAGAAATTGACATCCTCCTGATGTTGATTTCTTATCTATATCACATCCTCCATAATCACTGTCTGTGTATGCTTTGAAAGAGAAGTCAGAGTTCTTGGGATACCACAAACCCAGTTTGGGTTGCCCCTTTAGGTACTTGAAAATTCTCTTAACAGCGAGCATGTGTGACTCTTTTGGAGAAGATTGATATCTAGCACATAAGCAAACACTGAACATGATGTCAGGTCTACTAGCTGTGAGATATATCAGAGAACCTATCATTGCTCTATACATGTGCACATCCACTGGCTTTCCACTTAAGTCATTAGTTAACTTGTGGGAAGTGGAGATTGGAGTCTTGGCACTTGAGCATGATAACATGTCGAATCTCTTCAGCATGTCTTGAATGTACTTTGACTGATTCAGAAAGATTCCGTCTGCAGTTTGCTTTACTTGAAGCCCTAGGAAGAATGTTAGTTCTCCCATGGAGCTCATTTCAAATTTTGACTGCATCAAAGTTTCAAACTCCTTGCACAACAAAGTGTTAGGTGAACCAAAAATAATATCATCAACATAAATTTGTACCATTAACATGTCATTACCAACAGTTTTAACAAAAAGAGTTTTGTCAATTGCTCCTCTTTTATAGCCATTCACTAGAAGGTAATTAGAGAGAGTTTCATACCAGGTTCTAGGGGCTTGTTTGAGACCATACAAAGCTTTGATTAGCTTGCATACCTTGTTCGGATGGTGAGGGTCTTCAAAACCAGGAGGTTGATTGACATAAACTTCTTGTTCCAGGAGGCCATACAGGAAAGCACTTTTCACATCCATTTGATATACTTGAAAGTCTTTAAATGCAGCATAGGCTAGGAAGATTCTGATTGCTTCCAACCTGGCTACTGGTGCAAAGACTTCATCATAATCAATGCCTTCTTTCTGTACATAGCCCTGCACAACCAATCTTGCTTTATTCTTGATAACAATTCCCCTGTCATCTTTCTTGTTTATGAACACCCATTTTGTTCCAATTGGTTTTGCTCCATCAGGCAGATCCACCAATTCCCAAACCTTTTGCTTGTTTATCTGAAATAGTTCTTCTTGCATTGCCTCTACCCAGCTGTTGTCTTCTAAGGCATCTCCTACCTTCTTGGGTACTTCTTGAGACAAAAATGCAGCATGCAAACAGATATTTGCATTTGCAGATCTACTTCTTGTCAGCACTGGAGCTGAAGCTTCTCCAATAATATTTCTTGCTGGGTGATCTCTGTTGATTCTTCTATCAATGAACATAGGAAATTCATGGCTTCTTCCATTTGAGGGAATGTTGAGCTGAGGAAGTCTGTGGTCAAGCTCAACATTTTCAAGTTGTGATATAGAATCTGAAACTCCAACTGATTCAAGAGAATTGGTGTCTGAATTGTAGATCAGATGATCTAAATTGAGCTCATTTGATGTGTTATCATGTGAGTTTCCAGCTTCATGAGACTCTGATTCAGTATTCTCTTCAATTTCTGAGATTTGATTTTCCGGTTGAACTTGAACCGGAGAAATATGTTCAGCTTGAACTTCAAGCGGAACAATTTCTTCTTCAATTTGAATTATTTCAGTCAGTTTCTTGTCATTTCTTGGGAAAACGGGTTCTGAACTCATTGAAGAGAAGAAGATTGACTTCTCATTAACATTTTGGTTTTTCTTCCAATGCTCATCAGCAGACCTGTTAAAGTTTTGTTCCTGCACTGGAGAGCTCACAGGCTTATCAACAGTTATGTTGAAAGCAGTGGTTAGTGCATCAATATCAAATAACCAGCTTGGCTGAGAATTAAAATTGTTGGCAGATTTCTCATTGAAAGATACGTTTATGGTTTCCTCAACAATTTTAGTTCTCTTGTTGTATACTCTAAATGCCTTTGACACACCAGAGTAGCCAACAAAATAACCTTCATCTGCCTTTTCAGCAAACTTAGGCAAAGATTCACTGGTTATTAAAATAGTGACATGACAACCAAATGGCTTAAAGAAATAAATGTTTGGCTTCCTTTTTCTCCAAAGCTCATAAGGTGTTTTATTCTTTCCTTTGACAATTAGGATCCTGTTTTGGACATAGCAAGCAGTGTTAACTGCTTCAGCCCAAAATATCACAGGGAGCTTAGAGTCTGCCAACATTGACCTGGCAGCTTCAATTAATGTCCTATTTCTCCTTTCAGCAACACCGTTTTGCTGTGGAGTTCTAGGAGCACTAAATTGCCTCAAAATTCCCTTTTCCTCACAAAATGAATTCAGAACATGATTTTTGAATTCTGTGCCATTGTCACATCTGATTGTTTTAACTTTAAGATTGGATTGATTTTCTAAATTAATGACAAGAGTTTTCAACAATTCAGCAGTTTCATCTTTTGTTTTGAGAAAGAAAACCCAAGTATATCTAGAAAAATCATCAATTATAACAAAGCAGTATGACCTTTTTCCTAGACTCATTACTCTAGTTGGACCAAATAGGTCCATGTGCAAAAGCTCTAGAGGTTTTGAGATTGAAGATTCAACTTTTGGCTTGAAAGAGGTTCTGTGTTGCTTGCCCTTGAGACATGGCACACAGTTTTCAGAACAAGTAAAGTGCTTGTTAGGAAGACCCTTAACCAAGCCTAAATTTACAATTATGTTCATGTTTTTGTAGTTCACATGACCTAACCTCCTATGCCAAAGATCAGATTTGTCAACTGAGGCCTTGGATACAAAGCAAGCAGTGCCACATGAAGGTGTAGCCACTGACATATCCAGAATGTATAGTCCATCTCTCCTAGGTGCCTTAAGCATTATCAATTCATCAGGAATTTTAACACCAGGTTTGAGAACTATTGCCTCTTTCTCATTAAACATTAAATTTAAATTCCTGTCACACATTTGTGAGACACTAAGCAAATTAAAATTCAATGTATCAACAAAATTGACTTTGTCAAATTTTACCAGTCCATTTGTCACATCACCTTGTGCTGTGATATGGCCTTTTGTGCTTCCAAAGGCAACTGGTCCTCCATTGATTCTTTTTGTATTTTCCAGAATGTGCTTATTCCCTGTCATGTGGCAAGTGCAACCACTGTCAACTACCCATAGGCTATTCTGGCCTTTATTTTGCACCTGCACATATCAGAAATGATTAATTTCTATGGGGGACCCAAGCCTGAGTGGTCTTGGGTCTGCCATGAGCATCATTATACCTGTACTCTTTGAGTACTAGAGTATTAACAACTGGAGCTTCATTCAACAGATCATCATTGTCCAAACTGAAGTTCTCAAACTGAGCACTTGTTTGACTAGACCTTTCATCTTTGGTGTTTCTTTTTGCAGCAATTTTTCTGTCCCTATATTCTTTAAACTTTCTTTGCTTGTTAGTTAGTTTCTTAAGTTTTTCACTTTCTTGATTAACTAACATAGTTCTTTCAGGTGATTTTGAAAATCTTTGGGGAAAATGTCTGCTTTGATTGAAACTCCCTCCCTGAAGTGGAACATAATGATTTCCACTTGAACCATTAGCAAATACAGTTTCAAATTGATTGGGTTTGCTGTTTCTTGAAAATTTTTCTCTAGAGGTGACTTTTCCTCTGGAGGGGTTTCTTCTTCCTTGAGCTTCAAAATGCTCAAACCCATCAGCAAAATGAACTTGAGGTCTCTGCTTTGGAGCAGTAGCTGATCTGGGTTGAAATTTCTTTTCCGGTTGAACATGAGTTCGAGCGGAAGAATGTTCCGCTTGAACTTCAGCCGGAAAATGATTTTGTTTTAAAACAGTGAAACTACCATTTCTATTATTACCAACCAAAACTTTGTTGGATTCAGATCCAAAATGCTTCAAAGTGTGATTTTTCACAGGTGAGATTCTTCCTGTGAGCTTCTTCTGAAAATCAGCTTTTGGTTTCAAAACAGGTTTTGGCTTTTGAAATGGTCTGACTTTACTCATTGGGTTAAACTGACAGACAGCAGCTAGGTGACCTTGTTCACCACAGCACATGCACTCAACAATTTTGGTTTCAAATTTCTTGGGAGACTCAATTTTGGTTACTTGATTAAAGTTTACTTGACCAAACCTTTGAGTTTGACTTCCCTTTGGTTGCTCAGGTTGCTTTCCTCCAACTTTTGAATCCTTAGGTTCATAAATAGTCGGTGGAGGAACAGCAATTGATGGTTTCAAAATGGTTAATTGGTCAACTGAAGCAGATGTGCTGGCAGTAGTGACATCAATTTTATTAGACTCAACAGTGTTTTCAGGACTGGATTGTGATGAAATGTTATCAACTGTGAGACTAACTTTGCATTCTGATTTTAAAGCTTCAATTGGTTTGATTACAGGTGAGTATTCAATTGGTGGCTCAACAGAGTTATAGCCAACACCTGCTTTACCATACATCCCTCCCATCCACAATTTTTCAGCCTTTTTGTTTGCTGTTTGAAATTTATCACAAGTGAACAAAGCGTCTTTCAGTTTGATCTCAAGAACATCAACCTCAGCCTTAGCATCTTTGGTTTCATTTCTTGATTTTTCAAGTTTTGTCAGCAAGTCATCAAGCTGTGTTTCAAGCACTGAGTTGGTTTGTTTTAACTGTTCATACTCTTTGGTTAAGTTTTCAATTTTTGAAATGTATGATGATTCAGTTTTCTTAAAACATTCCTTTAACTCATTTAAGTTTGAAACTTCATCAATCAAATCAGTGTTGTGATTTCGATATTTTGCCACTTGTTCTATGCAGGCAGGACTACATAGATTCTCTAAAACCTTTTCAGGGATAGAATTTACCTGATCTGTTATGGAGTCCTACTTGGCCATTAAAGCATAGTTGATGGGTTCAAACTCAGCAACAAAATCTTCCCATTCAACACATGATGTTTGATTTGCTACAGCAGCTACCACATTCTGATGGTTTTGACTTCCGGTTGGCTTTGGTGGGGTGGGGTGTGATCCTGAGTTGTTTCCAGAATTGTTGTTGTTTGAGTTGCTTCCTCCATGATTTTTCCCTTGAGCATGGTTCTGGTTTTGTCCTTCTCTTCTTGGTTGAGAGCATTCTCTTGCAAAGTGACCAAGTTGGTGACAGTTGTAGCATTTGACTTTGCTTTTGTCAAGGCCTATGTGAGCACCTTTTGCTCCCTTGTAGGTTCTACCTGTCCTTTTGTAAAACCTTTGAGCTCTTACAGAAACCATTGCAAGTTGGGTCATTATATCCATTTCTTCTAAATCATCAGCACCTATGCATTCAAGATCTTCAGGTATGAAACCTTGATAAGAGTCAGTTGCTACATGAGCATTGTGAGAACTTTCAAAAGAGTTTGAAAAGTTCTCTTGACACCTTGGTGTCTCAGGGAAACTGACTATAGGTGAGGAGTATGATGATGAGTTAGATGATCTTTGACTGTTAAAATCAGTGGTTACTAGTGCAGATGAGAACAGTTGAGTTGATTCAGAAGATGAGTTTTGTTTAAGATCTAGTTCCATTTCATAAGCACTGAGTATGCCATGAAGTTCATTGAGTCTCATCTTTTTCAAATTCTTGCATTCCCTGATGCTTACTGTGTAAACTGTCCACACAGAAGGCAGGGAACGTAGGAATTTTCTGTTCACATCTACTTGTTCTAGTTTAACATCCACCTTTTGGAGTTCATCAAGTAGTGAGACAAATCTCAAGTACTGGTTTGTCATTGTTTCACCAGATTTAAAAGTAAAGTTTTCATATTTTTGTTTTAAAACATCTTTCTTGTTTTCTTTTACTTCACTGGTTCCTTCATACATTTCACTTAAGGTATTCCACAGGTCAAATGCAGTTTTATATCCTTTAAACCCACTTAAAATGGAATTAGGAAGTGCAGCCTGTAGAGTCCAGTATGCCTTATGGTCAAATTCAAGAGCAGTGTAGTCAGCTTCAACATATTTATCTAATGGCTTAGGTATTTTGACTTCTGCGTCATCAGCAGATGAAACCATTGGTGAGTAGGGTCCTTCAGTGAAAGATTTCCAAATACGACGGTCCAAAATCCTAACAAAACCTTCCATCCTGAGTTTCCAGGTACCAAAGTCATCAGGAGTGAACATTGGTGGTTTGTTGGAGGAGCCATTTGGGCAACTTAAACTGAAATCACTCATTTTGAAAAACCTTTTGAAAGATAGAACAACGGAGCTTGTAAAGTAAGCAAGTAAAGTATCGACTTTGAAGCACAGAAAGTCTTCAAAGTGAGAGCCAAGGCTCTGATACCACTTGTAGGATCGATATTAGTTATGAATGAACTAAAACTGAGCCCTTTACTTGCAAATATAACCCTGCGGAATTAAAGTTATATTTCACTTTACTTAAGCGATATTGAATTCTTGTATAATGTAAATGCTTGATTTGCAGAATAGTAAAACAGCGATATATCGAATATTCGGCACTATTTGCATTAACTCAAAGCTACACTATTACAAGTGATGAACGTGTTGTTGAGCTAAGAGATTACATGCTATATATAGTGCTGATGAGATCAATGACAGCCATTGATCTCATGCGATCTAATCTAGACCGTAAATACAAAAAGTCAAATGTAAACTACCAAAAGAATAAACATCGACAATCGGAATGACTTGCGTGTTGGCAGCAACAATCTACTTTAGGAGAGCGGCTTGAATCAGATTAAGAAGCATACGAGAAGCTTTTGCAAGATTGGACTTCTGAAAAGACTTCTCAGGAAAAGTCAGGTTGAACTCTTTATCTGGTGGATAAACGAGTTCACCCGGAATATTCGCTAAGAAACAAAACTGCTTCTTTCCGCTTGAACTGCCTGTTCCGCTTGAAGTATGAATTCCGCTTCAACTTCAACTTCAGCCGGAACTAGTAAAATTGGCATTTCAGCCGGAAATCTTCCAAGCTCTATTTTTCCTTACAATCTCCCCCTAAGCTGATGCTGTCAAATTATTCATTGTCTTCAATGTTTATCTTCAAAATTGACTTGTACCCAAAAAGTTTCTTCTCCACAACCTACTTGTTGGAAAATCCGATGCTGGCATCAAGGTTTTGAGAAAGCTCTTTGATGTTTGTTTTGGTCACCTTTACATGTTTGATTGAATCCCAGTCCGTTTCGTTCCATTCTTCTTGAACAGAAATGGACTCGTGGATTGTAAAGGTGCCATCGGCTCTATGAACATAGAAGAGCTTCTCTTCTTCTTCCCAGATGATAAATTTGATCTCACTGGTAGGCTCTTCTTCTTCTTCTCCTGCGGAATCATCATCTAAATTACTTCGATAGAGCATTCCACAATCCAGCATAGTTGGTTCAATGATAAGCCTTAACATGTGCTCTGCCCTTGAAGGATTCATAATTTCTCTGAGTTTTAGGATGATGTCAGTCATTTGCATTGCACTGAGAAATGTAGTGGCCTTGTGAGCATTTATCACCTGAGTTGTACCATTTGCCAATTTGAAGGAAAAGTCAAAATTATCTTCATTTACCGCCCACGGATTGATATCCGGTTCTTACCAATACTATACTGCATACGACGGGTTCACTGCCCTGGTGTGTAGTTTAGGGGTAAACTGAACTGAAATTGCTTAAATTTGTGAAAAAGTTTCAAATTTTCTTATCATATCTCCCCGTTTTTAGTTGAAATTAATATTTTTGCCCGTCTTATTGCACATGGAAGTGAGTCCGTTGATATAATTTGTGACGTTTTGCTCGCCTGTGTATACGATGCTTGTCTCTAGTCAAAACATTTTCTTCGAGTATCTTGAAAAAGTATTTCCAAGCAAATGTTTTTCAATCCGTTTTCATGAGATATTTAAGCCTAATTTGCATTATATGTTACATTATTTACTCACTTTCGTTTGGTTGAGTGTTATGCCATCATGTGCTTTCATTTTAGAACTTGTGTTGTTTATACGCGTTGAGATCATGAACTAAAATTGGGCTTAGAGATGATAGAGGCACTAGGACTAAACCCATTTGATTTAGTTTTTTTCTTGGATCTTATCATTTTTCCTACCGTAAAACACTTTCCCTTAGAAAACCCGTTGAGCCTTTTTCCTTCTCGTTTGATTTTCCCACTTTTTGACTCATTTAGCCTTTTGATTAGCCTCTATTTTGTTCTTAAACCCCTGTGTGAAGAATCCGGATTAGTTTAGGACTTTGAGTATATATTTTTGTTAATTTTATCAAGTATTGTTTTTAGTTTAAAAGGAAAAAATTAGTGTTTAAGTATGATTCTCCTAGTACTCAATCTCCATTCTAGGAATTCATATAAGATTGCAAAAAAAAAAAGAGAGAGAGAGAAAATGAAAAAAAAATTGGAGAAAATTCTAGCTCACTATTGAAGGTCGTAGACCTAAGATAAAACTAAAAAAAAAATAGAGTTTTGATTAGCTTATGTGTTCGGGTCAAAATTACCCGATTTTAGTTTATTTTTGTAAAAAGTTTGATAGTTTAGTTCTTTTGTTCCTAGTCCGGATTTCTAAGCACTTTGCCACTTTAAAATTTCCCCTTCCATACCCTAAACCCTAGCCTAATATTACAACCCGTGAAAGTCCTCTTGATTTATGTCCGGTTTTATGTTGTTTGGTGGAGATGCGATTTCGATACAAGCTTATGACAATGAAGTGCATATTTGGCCTTGAGTGATCCACTTAAAACGATGATCTTTTTAATCATCTATCCACTAAATTTCACCGAGTTGAGTGATCATTGTGAGGGATATGATGCTTGTTTGATTGAACCTTGATGTGTGTCTAGCTAGTTTCCATTTCCATTTTTTTAAATAATTATCAGAATTGCTTGTTGGATTATAAATCTTTTGAAAAGTGTAAATCTTGAGATTTGGGGATGCATGTGGGCTTGAGTAGTTGCATTGGGTTGGGTGGACGTTACGTATTCGATTGGCTTGTGGAAGTGTTGCATAAGATTTTGCTTTAGGGCAAGCAAGTTTTAAGTGTGGGGATATTTGATGCATGACATCTTATACATAAACTAAATAATTAAAATCCCTTCATTTAATTGGTTTTTAGTTAAGAATTATTAAGTTTTGGTGCTTAAATGTTTATATTTGAATTTTAGATGATTTGGTGAAACTTTGGTTATTATTTGATAAATATTTAAAGTTTACATTTAATTTGGTTTTTAATTAAAAAAACTTTAGAAGTTAGAATTTTAATTGAGAAATTATCAAAGATATGGTGCTTAATTGCTTTTATTTGTGAATTTTAGGTGTTTGGTGTGTGCTCGATGAACTTAGTAGAAAAACACAGTTTACGAAAGCGAAATCGGAGGTCGGGTGTGGAAGATATGTATTAAAGAAGAAAAAAAGAAAACAAATAAACAAGATCAGCAACAGCAGCCCTGGTCACAGGAATCGAACCTGTGAACTCTAAATCAAACAGCAAGGCCTTACCAACAGACTAGAAGCATTTGTTGGTTTACTTCCAGTTTGAAACTCTTATATCACGATCTGCGAAGCCCATATTTCAGGCCCAGCGGGTCTGTTTTATTTCAGATCCGTTTTCGGCATATAAAAACGATTTTCAGCCGCATTTTCTTCATTCTTAAGCCTCGATAAACCCTAGAAAAACCCCTAAATACACCTGGAAACATCTTTGAAGGATTTGGGGATCAAGATCAAGCATTTTGGAGGTCAAGATTAGAGATTTCAAGCTTTTTGGTTTGACTTTTCTTATTTTCTCTTGATTTTCACTATTGGGTTCTTGCTTATTAACATGTATGATTCCAAGATTATATTTTTATGGTTTAGGATCATCATGTTAGGCTGATTTCATTTTTGTATCACCTAGATTAGATGAATTTAGACTTTTTATGACTCTTTGGTTAACTTTTACCATGAATATGTGTTAATTGCTATTTGATGATGATTTTGAGTGTTTATGATGATAAAGCTTGCTGATTTGATTTCACTTATCATTGAATCATGTGGATTAATGTCATGCTAGGTAGATCTACCTTTGTTATTTGCTTTATCCATTGTTGACCCGTTTGACTTTTAATGGTCAACGGTTGATGCTTGTAAGGAGATCTCCTTCTTGTTGTTTCATTGGTGAATTGGGGCTGATCTAGTGAATATCTCTATGAGATAGGTTTGACCAAATCATTTCATAGGCTAGAAGCTTGTTTTACATCGTTTTATAAGATAGATTGCTTGTGAACATAAGATTCGATCCTATTTATTCATGTTTAGCGGTTTCTAGGTCATAAGTGTTTGGAATCATCATCGTTGCATGGTATAGGTACTATATAGAGAGACCTCTCGCGTAGTTTCCTATTTCATGTAGGATTAGTTATTTTGACCGAAGTAGCTAGTCTGTTAGGCAGTTTTCACAGTTTTGCTATCCGTACTCCATTTCGGATTTCCGGATTATTCGGGATGTGTCTATAGTTCTAGGTAGTTCAGTTTTCCATATTAGAAGATAGTGGTCATGGTATTAGTCATCCGAGGGTCTGAGCGAGTCTAGAGGAGTCGAGTCTAGGTGATGCATTCCTTTTCCTGATTTTCCATTGTTTTATCCGGTTTTTAGCTGTTTTTGTCGGTTTTAGTTATTTAGATTAATTTTCATTATTAGTTCACCAAATCACTTTCTTCGGTTAAATATTAGCGAAGATCCGGTATCGGGAGACTACACACGCGTCCACAGATTGATATCCGGTTCTTACCAATACTATACTACATACGACGGGTTCACTGCCCTGGTGTGTAGTTTGGTCACTTGGTGATTACCATTTAAAACTTGACCACATTTTGATATATCCAAATTTACGCATCAAAACCACATGGACGAAATCCGTAATTTTTAAAGATTTTAAAATATAAGGGTAGTTTAGTCTTTTTACTGAATTTTAACCGGGTTAGATTTTTGAACTTGATTGGGACAAATTAAAAACCACAAGAATTACATTGTTACTCTTTATAAAATATTAAAATGTTAATGAAAAGTAGCCTTCTTCGGTTAGCTTTTTCTTACACCCCCAATGGATTTTGCATTATTCCCTGATAATAATGATAATAATAGTCTTCCTCCTCCCCACACACTGAAGGGACACCCATCCATCCATCCATTGATTTCGAGGATGGCGTCTACACGCTCTGCAAGGATGATTCATGATGTATTATTGCATCACCATGGTCGTAGTACTCGTGGCAGCTTCGCAGTCCATATACTCTACGCGCTTCAAGAAAAGGGAATCTCCACACGTATCCGCGACATAGGAGGCATGCTCCCGTATCTCGCACAGCCGACGGAACAATCGTCACTCTTTGTAAAAATTCAACCGCCTCCCGGGCAAGAAACCCAAGAAACCCAAAGGTGTAAAAAATTACAATTTTATTAAACTACAGATGTCAGATTAGTAATAAAATGATGCCAATTGAGTATAGGTTGAAGAGTAAGAAATTACCAATTGGGTATACTCCTGGAGTTTAGCGTCAATCCGTCTAAATTAGTCAATTCCACTACAGCTTGCCTCCATAATTTCACAGTTTCGTTGGAATATTCACCTAAATCGTTCCTCTGTATTTCCTGAAAATGGCGATCGGAGTTGCGAAGCTCGGAAGGATCGACGTCATAGAATACCGGAAGAACATGAAAGCCTCCTTCAGTTGCGTTGCTTAATTCCATGATCTTCACCAGGTCGTTCAGGGATTTAGGGCTAGTAACATATTGTTTCGCTATTGCACCCCACTGCTTTGTAATTGCTTTTTGCGTTATTTTAATGAAATGGTTTAGATTTGGAAAAAAAAAAAAATTTTGTCTCCCTTAAACAAACGGATTTAGGTTCATATGGAGAACAGTCATTTTGGCCCACTAAATGAAATGCTTCCTTGCCTTGTAGATGGATGTAGTGATTTAGAACAACCCGATTTACAATACTCATCACAAGACTTCCTAGGGTGATTAGGAGTATTTAGCTTCCATAACCAAATAAAGTGTAGAAATTCACACAAACAATTTGTTTCATACACCGGAAATAAAATAGAAGTTCTCCGTGGTACAGGACTCTTCGAATGCAGTCAATTATCCTTCTTGTGAGTTGTGATCATGGTTTGCTTAGAAGCTTCTAATCCGTGCTGAAATATGTAGGCCTAAGTTCATCGTAATTGCCTTCAAGTACACAACAGGATAACCATTAGTTTTATAGCATAATTAAAAAGTACCTCACAAACGTCAAAATTATCTTAATATAGCACCCCAATGATCATCACTAGGGTGGTGATTACATCAATTATCAACTCATAAGCTATATCAGGACATGTATTGTCCATAAACCTTACAAGGCATTTCAGCTACTTCAACTTTTGAACTCAACAGATAAAGTTTACTGAGCTGTGAATAATCATTTACAAAGATTACATAAAATTTAGCCGGACCCATCTGAATTAAATAGTTGCATGTTTCCCGCCAAATTATTTTGAAACACATCCCAACTATAAAACCCCTATAGTTATCGAGAAGTGTCAAAAAAACACCAACACCCTAAAAAATGTGGACCGAAGAGGAGACAATGTGTTTGGCACAAGCCTTCTTGGAGGTGAAGAACGCCATGAGTGACGGAGAGAATGATGACTTCTGGGAGCGAGTCGTCATCCATTTCCATCTGCTGCTTGGTAAGGAAGTACACCACCGCAGTAAAGATGTGTTGATTGCCAAATGGGCGATTATCCGATTCAAAATAACCATGTTCAGGGTTATATACAATATGAAGGTGGACGAGGATGAAGACATGCTGTTAGACAGGCTCGAAGTGGATTTCTCGTGGGAGTATCACCAAGAATTCAAACTACGCAACGTGTGGCCACTGCTGAAAGACGAGAATCTCGATGGACCAGAGTATTAGGCTGATGTATTTGTAGTTTTATGACCGTATTAAATAAATTTGTTCTATCAGGGTTACTCTATAAATATGATGGCGTGTTATGTTTTGTTTTAATATCCTTGATGGACCAGAGTATTAGGCTGATGTATCTTTATGTGTTCTACCGGTTGAACTTTCAACCAGACGTGCAATGTTGTGCAATACGGCTGAACTGTCACCGGCTGAAAATATCATTCTCTACTCAACCGGGTGACACTCTTTGAACCGGATTATCATCACCGCTTCAAAACTTCTATCCGGTGGAATATACAGCCACTTGACAATTCCATCCGGTGGAATATACAGCCGGTTGACACTTTTTACTACTTTAAGACTCAACTTAATACTTAAGATCACAAGGGAACTCCAAAAAAAAAAAAGATCACAATGATAAAAAAAAGTATAAATTAAACAAAAGCAACTGCTCTTCCAACACAATTACATATTACTAATACTATTATTGTTAATACTTTAAATTATAGCAATATTTTATTATTATATTTATTCTTAATATTAGTTTTATAATTATTATTATTATTATAAATATTATTATTATTAGTATTATTGTTATTGTTATTATTGTTATTATTAATTTTAAGTAAATGGAATATTTTAACCAGATGTGACGGTTGCTTTCTGATCTACAAGATGGGACGCATTCTTTGTGCAGATCGTCGGAAACACGCAACGGGTGAATATACATCCGGTTGACGGTTCAAAACTAAAATTTTTAATACTTTAAACCTCAATTGAATAACCGGGTGAACTTTTAACCACACGTGCCGGTTGACACTTCTCTACGGTGAAATATACAGTTGATTGACACTTCTACTAATTTAAACCGGAAGCTTTAAAAAAAGTATATAATCCAAAAAACTTCTATCCGATATAATATACAGCCGATTGATACTCCTATATACTGGAATATATAATCCAGTTGACAGTCTAAAATTAAGACTTTTATTACTTTAAAACTCAATTGTGTCGCAGTAAATCATTCCATAGCCAATTACATATATAAAACTTCCAACACTCACAATCACATATATAATCCAAAAAGATATGGTTTCATTAATACACAGATCTTAAAAATGTATAAAACTTCCAACACTCCCAATTACATATATCAAACAACCAAACATTATGACAAAGTAAAAAACATCAAAAGTAAGCATAATGACGTAGTAGAATCGGGTTATAGCGGGCCACAAACGGGAGGAATCGGCTTATAATTTTTCTAAGTGCTGCAAACCTCACATGTGGCCCTGGATTATAATTTTATAATAAAATTATACAATAACTTAAAATTTGCTCTCACTAAAGCATTTGTATGGACCACAACAGACTCCTCGTCTCGATAGTTACCACAATAACTTAAAACCTGCTCCCAGGAGAGACAAAGTGCAATCTTCCCCTGCACAAGTAAATATTACAAACTCTGAAAGTAAAATCACTAGCATTCTTTACAAGATCCGGGTGAAAGCTAACATTTTCCACACTCAGAGGCAGCGACTCCTAGGGGTGTTCAAAAATATCCGAGTCCGAATCCGTATCCGAATTATCCAAAATTTCGTATCCGAATTATCCGAAAATTTCGGATATCCGGAATTTCGGATATCCGAAAATTTCGGATATCCGGAATTTCGGATATCCGAAAATTCGGACTTGGACTTGGACAAGAATTTACAAAATTTTTGGAAGTTTCGGATACCCGGTATCCGAAAATTTAAATAAATTAAAATAAATTTTATATTAAAGAAATAAGAAATTATTGAATACTTGGACTATGTTTATTTGTTTTGTCGTTTTTTAGGTCGAACTTATGTTTATTTGTATTCGAAGACTTGGACTATGTTTATTTGTTTTGTCGTTTTGTCGTTTTTTTTTGTTAAATTGTCTTTTTTTTAAAAAAAAACTGGATTTTCGGATATCCGTTTTAACTATCCGAGTCCAGTCCGAAATTTCGGATATAAATTTCGGAATTGGACTTGGACAACGAAAACTGATATCCAAAATTTTTGGATATCCGAAATTCCGGGTATCCGATTTTGAACACCCCTAGGGACTCCCACATTTTTAAACGGCGATGTTGAAAGAATAAATGAGAGAATAACATTGTAGAAAGCAGTCAAGTTAGGGATAAGGATGAATACCAAAGACGTTAACTATATATCGATACTCGAGGGTGTGGTAGATGGAGATAAGACCGAATATTTATTATTATTATTATTATTATTTAAATGGACTATTATCACCAGTTGTGACGGATACAAGATGGGACGCATGCTTTATGCAGATCATTGGAAACACGCAACAGGTAAACATATAGTTTCATTAGAACTTGATCCATTTATTACTTCAACATTAATTAAATTCTCCGGTTGAAACTTGTGACACTTCCACTTTTCTTGTAGTCCGGATGAAATTTACACCGGAAAGTCATTCTTTACAAGATCCGAGTGAAAGCTAAGTTGGGAAATTATTATTTTATATGATATATTATTTTATTTTAACTTGATAAATTATTTTTATTTAATACAATTAAAAAAAAAATGTTACAGTTATCAGAGTCACGATTAGACGTATACTCTTCCGAGTCTCCTAGATTGTAAAGTTTATAAATATATTAATTTTTATATTTTTATAATTTTTATCGAGACAAGTTTAAAAAATATATATCTTTTAAGAAACACGCAAGGGGTAAACATATAGTCAAGCCATTTATTGCTTTAACATTAATATAATTCTCCGGTTGAAACTTGTTAAACTTCCACTTTTAAGCATTCCGGATGAAATTTACACCGGATGGTCTTTCTTTACAAGATCCGGGTGAAAGCTAAGTTTTGCAAAAATTAAATTGAGGAATTATTATTTTATATGATAAATTCTTTATTTTAAATTCATAAATTATTTTATTTTATAACAAGTTAAAAAAAATACGGTTATCGATACAAGTTTTATTAAAAAAATATCTATCAAACCAATTATCCTTTAACATTAGTTAATATTATCTCAAAAATATAATAAAAAATAAGCCAACCAAAACAACAACTTATTGCTTTAACATTAATTAGAATCTCCGGTTGAAAATTGTGAAACTTCCACTTTTAAGTATTTCGTATGAAGTTTAGAACGGATAGGCATTCTTTACAAGATCCGGGTGAAAGCTAAGTTTTTTAGAACTCTGACCTGTAATATAAACTATATAAATTATAACTATTTTATAGTAAAACTGGTTATTTAGAATTTCCCAGCTCAAGTTTTAATCTGAACTATTATATAGTAATACGGCCAGCTCAAGTTTTAATCTCACCTATTATATAGCAAATATAAATTTATAACCATTTTATAGTAAAACTTCAAGATTTTTAGAACTTTGACCTATTATATAAACTATATGATAACAATTATTTAGAACAATATTTTATAAAAAGTATATAAAACAAATTAAACTCGAGAATTGTAACTTAACAGGCCATAGCAGAAACCCATCTAACATTTGGGAAGGCCCAAAGATTTATTTAATAGTAAACGATAATGATATTTTGAATTATTTTGAAATTTAAAGGGTACCCTTTCCACTTG
>JBCNJP010000011.1:6978213-7024604 GCA_039602395.1 Deinandra increscens subsp. villosa | reverse complement strand
TACATGATTATGAATGATATCGGTGAAAAAACAACGATATCTGAAATCATTTAAAAGTATTGAGATCAAGATGTGTGTTACGAAGTTACATAGTACAGGGACTGTTATGTCATTTTGTGAAAGTGTATTGCGTTGGTTAGTAGGTTGTTAAAAGTTAGAGGGACTTAATGTGTCAATAGTCGATAGATGGAGGTTAGAAGTGTGTCGACTATATAAACAAATTGTAACGGTGATTAACGGCATTCGTGAAATGAAACAACTTTTCCCTCCTCTCAATTCTGTTGCTTGAATTCCGAATCCGATTAGCTCAATTCGAGATCCTTTCTTCCATTTCTGGATCTCCAATCGTTAATCCAGCTCGTTCATCGTTAGATTGCGAGTGTAGTTTGCCAATTTGTATCATTGGTATCAGAGCTCTGCTCCTCGGCCTGTGATTTCAAATTCCGATCAAATCGAAGAAGATGACGCGAAGACAGACGGTACATGTTGAAGGAGACACCAATAGGCATGATTCCGACGGCGATTCTACTATCAATGATCGGGTAGACGAACATGCTAAGGCGTTGGAAACAATTAATCAATTGATGGCCGCTATGACCTTGCAGATGAATCAAGTGGCGGCAATGGCGGGCAAGAACAATGGAAGAAGCCCTGAGAATGATGCGTCGTACAATTTTGCAGCCAGGCTCACCAAGATAGATTTTCCAAAGTTTGGCGGTGATGAGTTGAATGCTTGGTTATTCAAGGTAGAACAATTTTTCTTGTTGGATAAAGTGACAGATGAAACTAAAGTGAAGTTAGCTGCTATACATTTCGAGAACAAGGCTTTGCAGTGGTATCAATCTTTTGTCAAACAAAGGGGGGATCTACCACTATGTTGGGCAGATCTAGTGGAAGCTTTGAAGGTGAGATTTGGGAAAATTTATGATGATCCAATGACTGATTTGAAAAAATTGAAGCAACAAGGATATGTACAAGATTATCATGACTCCTTTGATGCCATTTTGAGTCGGTTGGAGTTGCCTAGAGAGTATGCTTTGAGCTGTTTCTTGGCAGGATTAGAAGAAGCTATACAACTACAAGTGAGAATGTTTCAACCAAAAAGCATTCAAGAAGCATGCAGTTTGGCCAAGTTACAGGAAGCCACTGCCAGAATCTCAAAAAACAAGTATGGTAACTATTCTGGTCTTTTACCTACTCCTAGTACTAAAACAATGACTTCTTTTACTAGCAACAATAATAAAAAGTCTAAGAAGTCAGGAATTGTCAAGAAAACTCTAACTCGAGAGGAAATGAATGAGAGAAGGAGTAAGGGTCTTTGTTATTTTTGTGATGAAAAGTATAGCAGGGATCATATTTGTAAAAGTAAGAGGCCACAACTTTATCATATTGAGGTAGAGTACCTAGATTCTGATTCTGAAGGGGAAGGGGAGTCAGGGAAAGAAGTATTGGAATGTGCTCAAATTTCAGTTAATGCAGTTGAGGGGAATGATGTGTATCAGTCATTAAGGGTCACCGGTCATTGTAGGAAAATGGAGCTGCAAGTACTGATGGATACTGGGAGTTCACACAATTTTTTGGATGCTAATATAGCCAAGAAATTGGGTTGTAAATTGATTCAAAAACCAGCTATGTTAGTGAAGGTAGCAAATGGGAATATTGTGGTATGTGACAAAATGGTAGAAGATTTCACTTGGAGAATGCAGTCAATGACTTTTAAGGCAGATTTGTTTGTTATGCCACTTGGGGGTTGTGATGTAGTTTTGGGGGTACAATGGTTCACTACCTTGGGGTGCATTAAAATGAATTATCAAGATAGAACTATTCAGTTTAAAGTGAATGGTCAAAAGGTGGTTCTCAGGGGGCAACAAGGAAAGCAGTTGGCAATTATGGGAAAGAATGGGTTGAAGAAGATGAATTGTCAAAGGGGTGAGCTGTCATTAATGCAAGTTATGGCAGTGGAAGGTGTACCCACGACAACTTCAGTAGTGTTACAACCTGGTCAAACCAATCAGCAGCAACAGGAAGAATTGGTACAGGTGTTGACAGAGTATGATGATGTGTTTAAAGATTTGAAAGGGCTACCTCCACTAAGGGATTACTTTGGATCATAGAATCCCTCTCAAACCTGCTACTGAGGGAATCAACCTAAGACCCTATAGATATCCTGCAATGCAAAAAGATGTTATCGAAGCTATGACCAAACAACTGTTGGATCAAGGTGTAGTCAGATACAGCAATAGCTCCTTTGCATCTCCAGTGGTGTTAGTCAAAAAGAAGGATGCTACCTGGAGAATGTGCATTGATTACAGGAGATTGAATCAAGCCACAATTCCGGACAGGTTCCCTATTCCATTAGTGGAAGAGTTGCTAGATGAGCTAAGTGGGACCAGGTATTTCTCTAAACTGGATCTTAAATCTGGTTACCATCAGATCAGAATGGACCCAAAGGATATACATAAAACAGCTTTTGAAACTCATAATGGTCACTATGAGTTTTTGGTAATGCCTTTTGGGTTGACTAATGCCCCGTCCACTTTCCAGGGTCTTATGAATCACATTTTCAGAGATTTTTTGAGGAAATTTGTGCTAGTTTTCTTTGATGATATTCTAGTATACAACCCAAGTTGGTCTGAGCATATGCAGCATTTGAGTAAAGTCTTCCAATTGTTAAGGGAGAATCAGTTAGTAGCCAAGAAAAGTGTTGGTCCTCACTGATCTTAATCAGTGCTAATGATGGTGTTTTGAGAAGAAAACCAATCAAACAACAATAGATAATGATTTCCAATAGCTAAAATGGGTTTCTAGTATTGAACAATCACAACATCAACCAAAAGAATGATAAGAGATGAACAAAAAGCTACAAAGATGATATGGAAAGCTCCTAGCCGTCACCAAACTTACCAAATGTTCAGAAATCTGTATTAGGGTTGAGAATGTTGCAAAAATTACAAGAGCGTGCACCAAGGCAACAATATATACTAACCAGTAGGCAGTTTCGCTGGCAGTTTCGCTGGCCAAGCGAAACTGTCACTGAAACAGTCTAAACTAGATACCGAGCGAAACAACAGTTTCGCTCGGTAGTTTCGCTAACTACCAAAAGACCAAAATTACAAAGAAACTAATCTAGACAAGTTAACTAAACAAAACAATGAATTCCTCCCTACATTAATCTTCAATATTCCCCCTAGGGAGGGATTCAGCCTCTTGATTCTTCATTCTTCGGCTCCGGCTTCACTCGGGCTTGGCTCTTTGTTCAGATCAGTTTCCCCCAAGACATTAGACTCTTCAGCAACGGGGATTTCAGCTGGCTTTATAACTTGTTCAGTAGATTCTCCAAGACCGCTCCAAGATTTGTTCATCTGGTTCGCCAGATCCCTATCTTCCTCCATTCGGGTCTTCACCAGCCCTTACCTTCAGTGCTAAATCCTTGATTTCTTTGATAACCGCCCGGGCTTTGTTGGCAACTCTCATAAACAGATTTGCCTCTTCAGCTGTGTCATTTCCTGCCCCACATCTGATAGGATTCTCACACAAGGTCTTCAGATCGTCATTGCTAAAAGAGAATACTTCCATCGGATCAAACAATCTTATCTCAGCATCTTCTCCTATTCTTATAACAGCTTCACCGGATTGATTATCATAGAACCATTTCTTGAATGTTTGCAGCCTTGACATTTGTTGATCCGGAATTCTAATCCTGCTCATAGTTTTAGCTGGTTTGAACTTTAAGTAAACCTTGGGCTTTCCAGTCACTTCATCGATTTCAGTCTTTGACTTCTTCCTTTGACCTTTCATATACCCAAAAGACACAAAGTCGTCTTTTGCGGCTTGCTGAAGCATCATTCTCAAATTTCCAGCCCTAGTGCTTTTGTCTTCATCGATGAGGGGGAGCTCTGCCAACCTCCTCAGATCCCATCTGGGCAAGGTCTTGAAACTATCACGTTTGTGTATATAGGAGATGCTACCCCCTCTTCTCTTAATCATAAAGGCATGAACATCAGCATTGAACTTCCAGCTTATGATGTGTCTATCAGACTCTTTTCTCCTTGGCTGAGCAATGTTTTGAAATAGAGGAGTCTCGATCTTCAAGCTCAGGTTTGGTGAACCATTCTTCTCTGCTTAAATGAATAACATCTTCACTTACAGAACTTATCTTCGCCTGATAAGTGAGAGAATTTTCTTTCAAAGAGTAACTTTCAGGCTCTGAACGATCATCAATCTCAGCTTCTTCATCACTTTCATCAATCAGATGGAATTTAGCCTGTACGATCTCTGGCTGTTGTTCTGTTTCAAGACTGTAAAGATTTGCATCGCTTACATTGATGGCATCCAAATCTTCATCATTAGGAGCACCACTTCCACCAGCCTCATTCCCACCTGAACCACTTCCACCAGCTCCACCAGTGCCACTACCACCTGCTTCTCCAGTTGTAGACTTTGTGAAATCAGTCAAGGATTCAATCTCAGCTTCACTCATTTGATTAGGCAAATTCAGATGCTTCTTAATTTCATTCATTTCTACCAGCAATGTTTTGATCAGTGAAGACTGTTTTACAATGATCTCATTCATGTTCAGTATCTGCTTATCCTTCTCTTTTTCTCTTATCTCTGAATTTACCAGCTTTGTCTTTATCATTCCCAGTTCATTGGCCAAAGAGGTATTAACACCTCGAATGACATCTTCATCCATCTCAGAATCGGGGATCAACCCTTCTTTTCTTGGTTGCCCTTACTTCTTCTTCAGTTTGGGCACTCTGCTTTTGCTTAGATTTCTTTCCTTGTTGTGCCAGATTTTTAAGCTCATCTTCGATTTCATCAGCAGGTTCCTTGCCCGAGCTTCTCCCATATTGCTTCCTCTTTCCTTTCACATTCTCACTCTCCTTTCCATCATTTCTCCTCTTGTTCTCATCTTCAATCAGCTTCTTAATGTATTCATACCTCTTCTCTGGGTACATGTGCTTCATCAGGTAGGTAGTATACCCAGAGAAATCAGGTCTCTTAGCAGCACAATCAGACAAAATCCTTGGGTGCATTGGATTTACAATGAGAGCCGCACCCAACTTTGGCAATTCCGGCTCTAAATGTTCAATTATCATTTGAAGAAACCTCGGATACAGTAGCCATCTTGACTTCTTCAGAGCTTGAATGTTTGAAACCATTGCATCAAAGATTCTCTGAGGAATGTTAGCTTTCTTTCCTTTGCAAACCAACAGCATGGCCTCGGCCCAGATCAAGTTTAAACCATCAGAACCACCTTTTCTGTCATCCAAGCAGGAAATGAAGACATGAGCGATGTATCTCCATTCCTTAGATATCAAGGACTTTTTAATCTCCTTCTTGTTCTTCCACAGATCACCTCCTTCATATCCCATCTCTTTCTCAAAACCTTTTAAAACATCCAGTTCTTTCAGCTTTGTTGCTTCACCAACATCATCTTCGAGTTTAAGAGCTTCAGCTATTGTCTTCATTGTGATCACAATATCCTTTTGCATAACTTTGGCTCGGATGCATTCTGGTTTGGCCCTTACGTCATACTCAGCCTGTGAGCCAGAATTCTCGGATATGTCTTTCATCAATAATTGGCATATGAGAAATGGCATGAAAGATGCATGACTTCTTTAACCATGCAATACAGTCTCTAAATCCGGTGGCCTTCTCAGTTCTATCGTCCAGAAATGCAGTTACATTACTTCGCGGCTCGTGCTTTAGAGCTGACATTTTTTTCTGCGAATGAAACCGAGATTTTGTAAGTTAAAATGAATTTAAAAAAATAAATTGAATAATAATATAAAAAAATTGTAATTTCGCTGCGAAAACAACAGTTTCGCTAAGATGACCATCGCACAGTAACATGGCGAAACAAATAGAATCGCGAGATTGGTCGCAGCGACACTGACGAGGTCAGTTTCGCCGAGAAACTGCAGTTTCGCTGCGAGACTGTAGTTTCGCCGTAGGCGAAACAGCAGTTTCGCTGGGAATCACGGCGACACTGTCAGCGAAATTTGGGCATTATCGCTGAACAGTTTCGCTCGGGATTTTGAACTTTCGTTCAGTTTCGCTAAATGAACCTGCAGTTTCGCTGGACGCGACCTTTGAAATTCAAATTTTCGGAAAACGATTTAAAGCCCCGTTTTGCATTTCAAACCAACGGTTGAGCAATACTATAGTTAAACACAAACAATGAGGGTTCAAAACTGTTTCTAATCATCAGTTTAAGTGCCGAGAACCCTTTTAATCGCCGAATCACTTTAAAACCCTCAAAAGGTTAATGTTTTGGATGCGATACTCATGAGAGATGACCAGAAAAACGCTTTACCTTAACCGATTATCGGTTAAATGGGTTGAACTTGATAAAACAGTTTGCGCGAATTTGAGTTTCGCGAGTGGGCGGAATTGCAGGTTTTTCTCGATTAGGGTTTTGGATAAAGACTGAGAGACTCGATGACGGGTATAAGTACCTGGGCAGTTCGCCCGTAGTTTCGCTCAGGCGAAACAGCAGTTTCGCCGAAGCGAAAGAGCATATTCGCTCGAACCTTTTTGATCAAAATGATTAATTTCGCCGACATCGAAAGTATAAGTTCGCTGAGAGCGCGAACGGCGAAACTAAGCAGGTGATAACGGTTTGTCAGGCCGTTTCAAATCCCCAACTTAGATTGATTATGTAGTAGTGAAGCAAGGGTTATCGAACCTAGGGAATATGTGGATCTTAACTAGTTGACTAAGTACTTAACTGAATTGACTAGTTAACCTAAAATTACCTAGGGTTGCCACTTAGCTGTTTTGATTTGATTGAGGTGAATTAACTACCAAATAACTAACTTTAACCTAAAAATTGATTGAACTATCAAATGAGACAAATCTAACCACTTCTGGGATCCTGGTTGGCTACCGATCTAAACAAACCTAATTACTTCCTAGCGACACATAGACATGCCCCCCAATTGCCTCCCTGACCTAATAACCTAAATTCCTAATGGGCTGATTAGTCCTGCCGCAAGAAAGTGCTGGATCGATAAACAGGGGACCACTAAAACCCTAGATTACTAGTTAGGTTAAACAGTTTAGCATGCGGGTAACTAGTTTAATAATAGGTTAGTCATAGAACGAATCCACCAACCAATCACCAAAAGCGGTTAGTGGTGGATTAGCCGGACATGGCTAATGAAACAAACATGATTTTATTGAAAGATTGCATTAAAATAACGTACCGAATGATTAGAATGCTTCAAAATCTCCAAAACAATGGTGAAATTCGCAAAATCCTAGCCTCTGGTCGTCTGGAACAATAGATGATTGAATAAAAACTTAAAGAACAAGTTTAAATACTAAACCCTAATTTTTCTTCTGTCGGCCAATTTGGGGCGTACCGCCCCAGGTTATGCAATCCTGGGCGTACCGCCCGGATTCAATCTACCGGCTGCTTCTCTATCTTTCAGGGCGTACCGCCCTAATCTCTGCAACCCTGGGCGTACCGCCCAGGTCTTCATTTCAGGAACTTTTCTTAATTTTCTTCTACCTCTTCACTCGTTCCCGCTCAATTCTCGATCCTTGTACCAGCAGCTTCCAGTTCTTCATAAAACTCCACTTTTAGCTCATTTAGCTTACGGTACCTCACAACACAAAAACCCGTGAAAATGCGACATAATCCGATCATTATTATAATTAAATATAACAAATTAAACACAATAATAACGACAAATCTGGACTAACATCACATCCCCACACTTGACTTTTTCCGTCCCGGAAAAACTGCCATGGAATCATAATCGGTCGAATTACTCGAAACTACAACGAAACTAACACGAAAAAAAAAACAAAAATTCCAAAACTAACCTAACCATCAAATCTACCTAATTAAAGTAAAATTAAGACAATGAAACAGAAGTCGGAACCTGACAAGCTCGGAATGAGATAAAGAAAGCGGCGGTGCGTGGCGGTTCTCGGTGGTGGTGACGTAATCGGCCAGAAACAGTGGTAGACGTGCGGGTCGAGAGTGGTGGTTGTCCGAGAACGCGACGGAGCTCGGTAGTGGTTGGGTGTTCAACTGACGGTGGCGTAGGCGGTGGTGTAGTGCGGTGGCGGTGGTTGTGTAAGGCGGCGGTGTGCGGCGGTGGAAGTTTGAGAGAAAAACGGGGCGGTGGTGGATAATGACCGACCGCCGCCTGTTTTATATATATTTTTTTTTCCGTCCAAAATCCGGGCGTACCGCCCAAGATTGTGTAGATTAGGACGTACCGCCCGGATTTCAAAAACTGACATTTTCGAGACAATTTTTGGGCGTACCGCCCTAATTGTGATAACTTTGGGCGTACCGCCCATGGCCTATTTTGGCAGAAAGTTTTGAAAATTTGGGGCCTCAAAAATTTTCTATCTCTGGAAAAACAACTCATTTTACACCACCGAGCATATTTACTGCAAAAATTTGACTAACACTTACCTGGAATGCAGTATATGGCACAAATCCACTCCTGAGCTTCCCGATTTCCTGAAAAACACACCAAAACGTAAAATCTAACGAAACTACGAAAAACACACGAAAATGAAACGAAAAACAAACCGCTGGGTTGCCTCCCAGTTAGCGCTAAGTTTTTAAGGTCTTCAGCCAGACCGTACTTCCCTTTCACGTTTCAGGGCTTTCAGAAGCGGGCGCCAAGAAGTAATCGTCTTTGTCAACTTGCCCGTGAATGTCTGCCGAGTCCAAATACGGCTTCAACCTATGCCCATTAACTACCTGCTTCAGGTGGTCATCCATGTCTTCAATCTCGAAGTTACCATACCCCCCCACACTTGTGATGAGGAATGGCCAGGGCCATTCCTCATCACAAGTGTGGGGGGGTATGGTAACTTCGAGATTGAAGACATGGATGACCACCTGAAGCAGGTAGTTAATGGGCATAGGTTGAAGCCGTATTTGGACTCGGCAGACATTCACGGGCAAGTTGACAAAGACGATTACTTCTTGGCGCCCGCTTCTGAAAGCCCTGAAACGTGAAAGGGAAGTACGGTCTGGCTGAAGACCTTAAAAACTTAGCGCTAACTGGGAGGCAACCCAGCGGTTTGTTTTTCGTTTCATTTTCGTGTGTTTTTCGTAGTTTCGTTAGATTTTACGTTTTGGTGTGTTTTTCAGGAAATCGGGAAGCTCAGGAGTGGATTTGTGCCATATACTGCATTCCAGGTAAGTGTTAGTCAAATTTTTGCAGTAAATATGCTCGGTGGTGTAAAATGAGTTGTTTTTCCAGAGATAGAAAATTTTTGAGGCCCCAAATTTTCAAAACTTTCTGCCAAAATAGGCCATGGGCGGTACGCCCAAAGTTATCACAATTAGGGCGGTACGCCCAAAAATTGTCTCGAAAATGTCAGTTTTTGAAATCCGGGCGGTACGCCCTAATCTACACAATCTTGGGCGGTACGCCCGGATTTTGGACGGAAAAAAAAATATATATAAAACAGGCGGCGGTCGGTCATTATCCACCACCGCCCCGTTTTTTCTCTCAAACTTCCACCACCGCACACCGCCGCCTTACACAACCACCGCCACCGCACTACACCACCGCCTACGCCACCGTCAGTTGAACACCCAACCACTACCGAGCTCCGTCGCGTTCTCGGACAACCACCACTCTCGACCCGCACGTCTACCACTGTTTCTGGCCGATTACGTCACCACCACCGAGAACCGCCACGCACCGCCGCTTTCTTTATCTCATTCCGAGCTTGTCAGGTTCCGACTTCTGTTTCATTGTCTTAATTTTACTTTAATTAGGTAGATTTGATGGTTAGGTTAGTTTTGGAATTTTTGTTTTTTTTTCGTGTTAGTTTCGTTGTAGTTCGAGTAATTCGACCGATTATGATTCCATGGCAGTTTTTCCGGGACGGAAAAAGTCAAGTGTGGGGATGTGATGTTAGTCCAATTTGTCGTTATTATTGTGTTTAATTTGTTATATTTAATTATAATAATGATCGGATTATGTCGCATTTTCACGGGTTTTTGTGTTGTGAGGTACCGTAAGCTAAATGAGCTAAAAGTGGAGTTTTATGAAGAACTGGAAGCTGCTGGTACAAGGATCGAGAATTGAGCGGGAACGAGTGAAGAGGTAGAAGAAAATTAAGAAAAGTTCCTGAAATGAAGACCTGGGCGGTACGCCCAGGGTTGCAGAGATTAGGGCGGTACGCCCTGAAAGATAGAGAAGCAGCCGGTAGATTGAATCCGGGCGGTACGCCCAGGATTGCATAACCTGGGGCGGTACGCCCCAAATTGGCCGACAGAAGAAAAATTAGGGTTTAGTATTTAAACTTGTTCTTTAAGTTTTTATTCAATCATCTATTGTTCCAGACGACCAGAGGCTAGGATTTTGCGAATTTCACCATTGTTTTGGAGATTTTGAAGCATTCTAATCATTCGGTACGTTATTTTAATGCAATCTTTCAATAAAATCATGTTTGTTTCATTAGCCATGTCCGGCTAATCCACCACTAACCGCTTTTGGTGATTGGTTGGTGGATTCGTTCTATGACTAACCTATTATTAAACTAGTTACCCGCATGCTAAACTGTTTAACCTAACTAGTAATCTAGGGTTTTAGTGGTCCCCTGTTTATCGATCCAGCACTTTCTTGCGGCAGGACTAATCAGCCCATTAGGAATTTAGGTTATTAGGTCAGGGAGGCAATTGGGGGGCATGTCTATGTGTCGCTAGGAAGTAATTAGGTTTGTTTAGATCGGTAGCCAACCAGGATCCAGAAGTGGTTAGATTTGTCTCATTTGATAGTTCAATCAATTTTTAGGTTAAAGTTAGTTATTTGGTAGTTAATTCACCTCAATCAAATCAAAACAGCTAAGTGGCAACCCTAGGTAATTTTAGGTTAACTAGTCAATTCAGTTAAGTACTTAGTCAACTAGTTAAGATCCACATATTCCCTAGGTTCGATAACCCTTGCTTCACTACTACATAATCAATCTAAGTTGGGGATTTGAAACGGCCTGACAAACCGTTATCACCTGCTTAGTTTCGCCGTACGCGCTCTCAGCGAACTTATACTTTCGATGTCGGCGAAATTAATCATTTTGATCAAAAAGGTTCGAGCGAATATGCTCTTTCGCTTCGGCGAAACTGCTGTTTCGCCTGAGCGAAACTACGGGCGAAACTGCCCAGGTACTTATACCCGTCATCGAGTCTCTCAGTCTTTATCCGAAACCCTAATCGAGAAAAACCTGCAATTCCGCCCACTCGCGAAACTCAAATTCGCGCAAACTGTTTTATCATAGTTCAACCCATTTAACCGATAATCGGTTAAGGTAAAGCGTTTTTCTGGTCATCTCTCATGAGTATCGCATCCAAAACATTAACCTTTTGAGGGTTTTAAAGTGATTCGGCGATTAAAAGGGTTCTCGGCACTTAAACTGATGATTAGAAACAGTTTTGAACCCTCATTGTGTGTGTTTAACTATAGTATTGCTCAACCGTTGGTTTGAAATGCAAAAACGGGGCTTTAAATCGTTTTCCGAAAATTTGAATTTCAAAGGTCGCGTCCAGCGAAACTGCAGGTTCATTTAGCGAAACTGAACGAAAGTTCAAAATCCCGAGCGAAACTGTTCAGCGATAATGCCCAAATTTCGCTGACAGTGTCGCCGTGATTCCCAGCGAAACTGCTGTTTCGCCTACGGCGAAACTACAGTCTCGCAGCGAAACTGCAGTTTCTCGGCGAAACTGACCTCGTCAGTGTCGCTGCGACCAATCTCGCGATTCTATTTGTTTCGCCATGTTACTGTGCGATGGTATCTTAGCGAAACTGTTGTTTCGCAGCGAAATTACAATTTTTTTATATTATTATTCAATTTATTTTTTTAAATTCATTTTAACTTACAAAATCTCGGTTTCATTCGCAGAAAAAAATGTCAGCTCTAAAGCACGAGCCGCGAAGTAATGTAACTGCATTTCTGGACGATAGAACTGAGAAGGCCACCGGATTTAGAGACTGTATTGCATGGTTAAAGAAGTCATGCATCTTTCATGCCATTTCTCATATGCCAATTATTGATGAAAGACATATCCGAGAATTCTGGCTCACAGGCTGAGTATGACGTAAGGGCCAAACCAGAATGCATCCGAGCCAAAGTTATGCAAAAGGATATTGTGATCACAATGAAGACAATAGCTGAAGCTCTTAAACTCGAAGATGATGTTGGTGAAGCAACAAAGCTGAAAGAACTGGATGTTTTAAAAGGTTTTGAGAAAGAGATGGGATATGAAGGAGGTGATCTGTGGAAGAACAAGAAGGAGATTAAAAAGTCCTTGATATCTAAGGAATGGAGATACATCGCTCATGTCTTCATTTCCTGCTTGGATGACAGAAAAGGTGGTTCTGATGGTTTAAACTTGATCTGGGCCGAGGCCATGCTGTTGGTTTGCAAAGGAAAGAAAGCTAACATTCCTCAGAGAATCTTTGATGCAATGGTTTCAAACATTCAAGCTCTGAAGAAGTCAAGATGGCTACTGTATCCGAGGTTTCTTCAAATGATAATTGAACATTTAGAGCCGGAATTGCCAAAGTTGGGTGCGGCTCTCATTGTAAATCCAATGCACCCAAGGATTTTGTCTGATTGTGCTGCTAAGAGACCTGATTTCTCTGGGTATACTACCTACCTGATGAAGCACATGTACCCAGAGAAGAGGTATGAATACATTAAGAAGCTGATTGAAGATGAGAACAAGAGGAGAAATGATGGAAAGGAGAGTGAGAATGTGAAAGGAAAGAGGAAGCAATATGGGAGAAGCTCGGGCAAGGAACCTGCTGATGAAATCGAAGATGAGCTTAAAAATCTGGCACAACAAGGAAAGAAATCTAAGCAAAAGCAGAGTGCCCAAACTGAAGAAGAAGTAAGGGCAACCAAGAAAAGAAGGGTTGATCCCCGATCTGAGATGGATGAAGATGTCATTCGAGGTGTTAATACCTCTTTGGCCAATGAACTGGGAATGATAAAGACAAAGCTGGTAAATTCAGAGATAAGAGAAAAAGAGAAGGATAAGCAGATACTGAACATGAATGAGATCATTGTAAAACAGTCTTCACTGATCAAAACATTGCTGGTAGAAATGAATGAAATTAAGAAGCATCTGAATTTGCCTAATCAAATGAGTGAAGCTGAGATTGAATCCTTGACTGATTTCACAAAGTCTACAACTGGAGAAGCAGGTGGTAGTGGCACTGGTGGAGCTGGTGGAAGTGGTTCAGGTGGGAATGAGGCTGGTGGAAGTGGTGCTCCTAATGATGAAGATTTGGATGCCATCAATGTAAGCGATGCAAATCTTTACAGTCTTGAAACAGAACAACAGCCAGAGATCGTACAGGCTAAATTCCATCTGATTGATGAAAGTGATGAAGAGGCTGAGATTGATGATCGTTCAGAGCCTGAAAGTTACTCTTTGAAAGAAAATTCTCTCACTTATCAGGCGAAGATAAGTTCTGTAAGTGAAGATGTTATTGATTTAAGCAGAGAAGAATGGTTCACCAAACCTGAGCTTGAAGATCAGACTCCTCTATTTCAAAACATTGCTCAGCCAAGGAGAAAAGAGTCTGATAGACACATCATAAGCTGGAAGTTCAATGCTGATGTTCATGCCTTTATGATTAAGAGAAGAGGGGGTAGCATCTCCTATATACACAAACGTGATAGTTTCAAGACCTTGCCCAGATGGGATCTGAGGAGGTTGGCAGAGCTCCCCCTCATCGATGAAGACAAAAGCACTAGGGCTGGAAATTTGAGAATGATGCTTCAGCAAGCCGCAAAAGACGACTTTGTGTCTTTTGGGTATATGAAAGGTCAAAGGAAGAAGTCAAAGACTGAAATCGATGAAGTGACTGGAAAGCCCAAGGTTTACTTAAAGTTCAAACCAGCTAAAACTATGAGCAGGATTAGAATTCCGGATCAACAAATGTCAAGGCTGCAAACATTCAAGAAATGGTTTTATGATAATCAATCCGGTGAAGCTGTTATAAGAATAGGAGAAGATGCTGAGATAAGATTGTTTGATCCGATGGAAGTATTCTCTTTTAGCAATGACGATCTGAAGACCTTGTGTGAGAATCCTATCAGATGTGGGGCAGGAGATGACACAGCTGAAGAGGCAAACTCTGTTTATGAGAGTTGCCAACAAAGCCCGGGCGGTTATCAAAGAAATCAAGGATTTAGCACTGAAGGTAAGGGCTGGTGAAGACCGAATGGAGGAAGATAGGGATCTGGCAAACCAGATGAACAAATCTTGGAGCGGTCTTGGAGAATCTACTGAACAAGTTATAAAGCCAGCTGAAATCCCCGTTGCTGAAGAGTCTAATGTCTTGGGGGAAACTGATCTGAACAAAGAGCCAAGCCCGAGTGAAGCCGGAGCCGAAGAATGAAGAATCAAGAGGCTGAATCCCTCCCTAGGGGGAATATTGAAGATCAATGTAGGGAGGAATTCATTGTTTTGTTTAGTTAACTTGTCTAGATTAGTTTCTTTGTAATTTTGGTCTTTTGGTAGTTAGCGAAACTACCGAGCGAAACTGTTGTTTCGCTCGGTATCTAGTTTAGACTGTCTCAGTGACAGTTTCGCTTGGCCAGCGAAACTGCCAGCGAAACTGCCTACTGGTTAGTATATATTGTTGCCTTGGTGCACACTCTTGTAATTTTTGCAACATTCTCAACCCTAATACAGATTTCTGAACATTTGGTAAGTTTGGTGACGGCTAGGAGCTTTCCATATCATCTTTGTAGCTTTTTGTTCATCTCTTATCATTCTTTTGGTTGATGTTGTGATTGTTCAATACTAGAAACCCATTTTAGCTATTGGAAATCATTATCTATTGTTGTTTGATTGGTTTTCTTCTCAAAACACCATCATTAGCACTGATTAAGATCAGTGAGGACCAACACTTTTCTTGGCTACTAACTGATTCTCCCTTAACAATTGGAAGACTTTACTCAAATGCTGCATATGCTCAGACCAACTTGGGCTGTATACTAGAATATCATCAAAGAAAACTAGCACAAATTTTCTCAAAAAATCTCTGAAAATGTGATTCATAAGACCCTGGAAAGTGGACGGGGCATTAGTCAACCCAAAAGGCATTACCAAAAACTCATAGTGACCATTATGAGTTTTAAAAGCTGTTTTATGTATATCCTTTGGGTCCATTCTGATCTGATGGTAACCAGATTTAAGATCCAGTTTAGAGAAATACCTGGTCCCACTTAGCTCATCTAGCAACTCTTCCACTAATGGAATAGGGAACCTGTCCGGAATTGTGGCTTGATTCAATCTCCTGTAATCAATGCACATTCTCCAGGTAGCATCCTTCTTTTTGACTAACACCACTGGAGATGCAAAGGAGCTATTGCTGTATCTGACTACACCTTGATCCAACAGTTCTTTGGTCATAGCTTCAATAACATCTTTTTGCATTGCAGGATATCTATAGGGTCTTAGGTTGATTCCCTCAGTAGCAGGTTTGAGAGGGATTCTATGATCAAAGTAATCCCTTAGTGGAGGTAGCCCTTTCAAATCTTTAAACACATCATCATACTCTGCTCAACACCTGTACCAATTCTTCCTGTTGCTGCTGACTGGTTTGACCAGGTTGTAATACTACTGAAGTTGCCGTGGGTACACCTTCCACTGCCATAACTTGCATTAATGACAGCTCACCCCTTTGACAATTCATCTTCTTCAACCCATTCTTTCCCATAATTGCCAACTGCTTTCCTTGTTGCCCCCTTAGAACCACCTTTTGACCATTCACTTTAAACTGAATAGTTCTATCTTGATAATTCATTTTAATGCACCCCAAGGTAGTGAACCATTGTACCCCCAAAACTACATCACAACCCCCAAGTGGCATAACAAACAAATCTGCCTTAAAAGTCATTGACTGCATTCTCCAAGTGAAATCTTCTACCATTTTGTCACATACCACAGTATTCCCATTTGCTACCTTCACTAACATAGCTGGTTTTTGAATCAATTTACAACCCAATTTCTTGGCTATATTAGCATCCAAAAAATTGTGTGAACTCCCAGTATCCATCAGTACTTGCAGCTCCATTTTCCCACAATGACCAGTGACCCTTAATGACTGATACACATCATTCCCCTCAACTGCATTAACTGAAATTTGAGCACATTCCAATACTTCTTTCCCTGACTCCCCTTCCCCTTCAGAATCAGAATCTAGGTACTCTACCTCAATATGATAAAGTTGTGGCCTCTTACCTTTACAAATATGATCCCTGCTATACTTTTCATCACAAAAATAACAAAGACCCTTACTCCTTCTCTCATTCATTTCCTCTTGAGTTAGAGTTTTCTTGACAATTCCTGACTTCTTAGACTCTTTATTATTGTTGCTAGTAGAAGAAGTCATTGTTTTAGTACTAGGAGTAGGTAAAAGACCAGAATAGTTACCATACTTGTTTTTTGAGATTCTGGCAGTGGCTTCCTGTAACTTGGCCAAACTGCATGCTTCTTGAATGCTTTTTGGTTGAAACATTCTCACTTGTAGTTGTATAGCTTCTTCTAATCCTGCCAAGAAACAGCTCAAAGCATACTCTCTAGGCAACTCCAACCGACTCAAAATGGCATCAAAGGAGTCATGATAATCTTGTACAGATCCTTGTTGCTTCAAGTTTTTCAAATCAGTCATTGGATCATCATAAATTTTCCCAAATCTCACCTTCAAAGCTTCCACCAGATCTGCCCAACATAGTGGTAGATCCCCCCTTTGTTTGACAAAAGATTGATACCACTGCAAAGCCTTGTTCTCGAAATGTATAGCAGCTAACTTCACTTTAGTTTCATCTGTCACTTTATCCAACAAGAAAAATTGTTCTACCTTGAATAACCAAGCATTCAACTCATCACCGCCAAACTTTGGAAAATCTATCTTGGTGAGCCTGGCTGCAAAATTGTACGACGCATCATTCTCAGGGCTTCTTCCATTGTTCTTGCCCGCCATTGCCGCCACTTGATTCATCTGCAAGGTCATAGCGGCCATCAATTGATTAATTGTTTCCAACGCCTTAGCATGTTCGTCTACCCGCTCATTGAGAGTAGAATCGCCGTCGGAATCGTGCCTACTGGTGTCGCCTTCAACAGGTACCGTCTGTCTTCGCGTCATCTTCTTCGATTTGATCGGAATTTGAAATCACAGGCCGAGGAGCAGAGCTCTGATACCAATGATACAAATTGGTAAACTACACTCGCAATCTAACGATGAACGAGCTGGATTAACGATTGGAGATCCAGAAATGGAAGAAAGGATCTCGAATTGAGCTAATCGGATTCGGAATTCAAGCAACAGAATTGAGAGGAGGGAAAAGTTGTTTCATTTCACGAATGCCGTTAATCACCGTTACAATTTGTTTATATAGTCGACACACTTCTAACCTCCATCTATCGACTATTGACACATTAAGTCCCTCTAACTTTTAACAACCTACTAACCGACGCAATACACTTTCACAAAATGACATAACAGTCCCTGTACTTGTAACTTCGTAACACACATCTTGATCTCAATACTTTTAAATGATTTCAGATATCGTTGTTTTTTCACCGATATCATTCATAATCATGTAACTGATAACGGGTGTCGTGACCGCTATACAAATAATCCTAACTAACCTATAGACAGGGTAAGTCGGGTATCAATCCAGGGGAGTTGGTGGTTATTAGCGACTCTAATTATCTAACCTAAGTTACTGTCACTAACTCAGATGAACTAAACTAAACCCTAAATTACTTTATCTAGATGCCTCTTAGCTGTTGAAATTGTTTTATATTAATTCTAAGAAAACTAATTTTAACTTGATTAAGAAAACAGTAAATTAAAACGTGACAACCTCAGGATCCCGGTTAGCTAATTCCTAATCCAATTCAGTTAACCAATTCAACCCAATCCAACCTGCGATCTATTCACACACGTGCTAAGTATAGTCCTAGAGCTATGCTATGAAAGGTAGTCCGGGAGCGGGGGGCACGTATGCAATCAAAACGCAAGATAAATAGAATTAAATTGAACATCTATATGAATCAAACATTGTCACTATGTTTATAGAGTCAGAAAATAGACAAAGAATAACTGAAAACGATAAAGAAAACGCTAACCGTTCACCGTCGGGTTCACTCGGACTTAGCCGAACATCACAAACATCACAGAATTGTTTAGAATTGAGAAAAACAATGAAAAACTAACCAAGATTCGTTCCCAGACGGCTCTGGCCGAAAAAACGAAGTTCGGACCCTAAAAAACGAAGTTAAAAGGTATATATATGGTCCCGATCGCGAAATTGAATTTTTCAGCCGACTTAAACCCCTCGCGTGTCGCGAGGGGTTTTCTTCACGTCATCTCGCGCCACGATCCGATTCTTAGGCCGTAAATTCTTTAATTGTTGCTTCCATGCATTCACACTATAGGTAAAATAATTATTTGAAGCCATCTATCATGCACGTGATCTCGATCCATATAATTCCTTCTCTTGTTACTTGTGTTCATTTTATGTAAACTTCAACATATGTCTTCAATTACTTCCCATCTCACTCACGATGCCACCTGTTTCTCAAATACACATTTAGGATTCTGACCAACCTAACTTTTATATATCAAAATTCCTCACTAAAAATAAACAAGTAACATAAACTAACATTTAACAATAAGTATAACTTGTTATGCATCTATGACTCGAACTCAATTTAATTACACATTTAAGCTCATTTACCTTCCAACATACTAAACACAACAACCGATTAAAATAATATATTTTAGATCCAACTCGGTATCAATAGGAGATGATTAATACTCAATATAATGTACTTTTAAGCCACTTATCACATCCCCACACTTATCTTTTTCCGTCTCGGAAAAACTGCCATGGAATCATAATTGGGAAATCAATCTCATAAACATATGACTTTTTAATTTATCCACTAATTCAATTCCACAAACCATAATGTAATCACATAGACTAACTGCAATTGCCAGTTTTTCGGTCCGACTAAACCCAACCACTGACCTTTTGTTTCGCCCCCAAAGTGTTTATAATTTACCGAATAGAGTTATCAATCTGCCTATGTGTCCCACATTAAGAAAGTTCAAGTTCAACCTACTTACAAATCAAATTCAGTCAAAGCAAAGGGTAATCAAGATGATATTTATAGATTTTCCCCACCCGCCTTTAAACCAGATACTCATATGTCCCAAGAATGGTGGATCAAATGGATGAATGAAATTGTGAGCATTTATTTCTCTAATCAACTATTTTTCCTATTTTTCCATTTTTTCTGTCTTTTTCTCATCGTTTTTTCTTTTTCTTTTTCTTTTTTTTTTTTTTTTTTTTTAATAATTGGTCCATTTTAACTATTATTACCAACGGACATCATCAGAGGCATTTTCTCACAAGGTCTTACCCCCGAGATCATACGTGAGTATTTTGCCCGCGAGATCCAGAACATCATCAGAGGCACTTACCACGGGATACTATCCTTAGTTCGTACATGAGTATTTTGTCCCTTCACTCTAATTCATTAACCAGTTTATTACCTAATATGCTCAAAGATGGAAAGATGGGGCGCCGTTATTTCTCGGATTTGCTTTCGCAAAAAGATCATAACGTGCCAGGTTATTCTGAGGATATATAAGTCTCTAATTCAAAAAGGTCTCTTTCCTCCTAATCATCAGTTTCGATCTCCCTATCACCCCTAAAGTGAGAACCCACTAGCAGACCGATTTAATTACATATTTATACAACAATAAACACAATGGGCAGTTTAAGCTATTCCTAGGTCAGTTGGGCCTACCGACACATCACAGATTAGCCATGTTTTCCATTCTCTCCTTTTCTACCACTTTTCTTTTTTTTATTTAATTTTATTTTTGAAAACCGATTCCCAATTGTACTATCATTTTCCATGATTTGCAAGTTATTCCAAAGACATTTTTCAATTTTTTTAAATTTTTTTTGATTTTTTATTTAACACACACAAAAATAAACACAACTAAAGTGTTATTCCCCTCCCCACACTTGAGTGACACATTGTCCTCAATGTGTTAAAAAGAACAACAAAAATAAAGAAGAAATAAAACAAAGAAATAAAAAGAAATATAAATAGGAAACGTACCGGATTCGAGCAACAAAAGAAAACAATAATATCTGGCACCTGAGAGCGTCGCGTGTCGCAACAAACACCAACACCTCCCTCGCGTGTCGGGAAGGACGCTACTCACAGGAAATTAAATTTTTTTCTTTTTATTTTTTTTTTGCAGCCCAAGTTCCAATATATTTTTAAAAGTGACATACCTGGAACCTCGTTTTGCTCAACTTCATTACCCAAAACCGATCCGAATCCTGAAAAACACAAAAAACACAAAAAACACAAACACACAAAACAAAAAATATAAAAATAAAAATAAAACCTACCACTGGGTTGCCTCCCAAAAAGCGCTAAATTTACGGTCTTCAGCCAGACCCTCCTTCTCTGCTCACAGTGGCTTCAGTCCACATTTACCGACCACGTTACCGATAAATGCTCGGTATTTGACTCGTTTTTTCATCTTTATCAACCCACATTTTCCAAGCACATTACCGATGAAGGCTCGGTAGTTCACACGCCTCTTAAATTTTCCTTTTAGACTCGACAAGTGAAATATATTAAATTGAAAATTAAAACCAAATTTTTCATGGATCGAACACTTACCTGCCGAGTTGCCCACATGTGCTCGATGATTGATATGTCGCATCCAATCCGGAATTTGCACACGTGGCACTTCCAACTCATCACTGCGGAGCTTCTTGAGTTGTATTAGCCCAACATCTTCCTCGACCACCTTCCTCTTTTTCATCGGTTTTTCTTCACTTACCTGCACAATAAATAAAGGAGGGGAAAGAATATTACCTTGCGGGATCTCAATCTCTTGCTCATCAACCACATCTTTAACCACGATCTTGCATTCTGCTTGTTCCATGTCACTCTCAACTTCTACGGTTATCTCCTTAACAGCATCAACTTCCTCATGCACCACTTCACACTCAACCTCAATCGCCTCATCATCTTCTTCCCAAACTTCTCCTTCAGGTTTCGATAAACATATATTTTCATCCGTTTCATCTTCTGGCACTTCCCAATACTCCACTTCTGAATTGGCCAAGTCTTCCGCCAATTGCGCCACCTGCTTTGACAATGCCTCGTGCCTCGCGTCTTGGATATCAAACTTTTTCTCTAAATCCTTTTGGCCCTCGATGAGGGAATCCAACATTTCCATCACTACACTCAACTGAGCACTAAGTTGAGCATTACTTTCTTCCTCCTGATCAAACTGTGGATCCACATAATCATACGAACCACTCTGATATTCATCCTGATAGTAACCTTGGTCGTATCCCTGAATGTATCTGTCTTGGTCGTAACCCCCTTGATTGTAATTTTTTTTAGGCTGATATTGGGGGTACTGGGGATACCCTTGGTCAAAATCCTTAAAATCCTGTTGAACCTCATATGCTGGTTGAGAGTAATTATTCCCAAATCCATCCTCATAACCTGCAACTGAAGTAAACTTAGAATTATAATTATTATTATATGGATATGTATCATGATTTAAATAATTATAATTCATGGATTGAGAATATCCCTGATTATATAAAGACGGTCTTTGATATTGAGAATATACACATGAGTTTTCGTACTCCTCCTCGTCTTTTGAATCCTCTACTATTCGAATTCCACTGGGCAATGTTGGACAAAACTTGATTCGATGATAATAACTCCCACAATTGTAGCACTTCTCCTCCTTCACCATGATTATTTCAAAGCACCTGCAAACAATAAAAAAAAACAAAACCAACTGCGTAGTACTGATCTAAACAATAAAATAGATGCACTGGAATCGAAATTGGCAACTCAGACAATTTTTATGATCTTTTTCTTTTTGAAATTAAACGAAATTAATAAAAATTAAAAATTGCAAAAAATTTAAAAATCTTTTTGGTTTTTTTTTATTACTAGACAAGCAAAATTAAAATTGTAGAAACAAAAAGAAAATATTTTTTGGTTTTTTTTTTTAGTAAAACGAACAAAGCAAAAAAAAAAATTAACTAAAAAAAACTAGAATCACTAACAAGCGCACGTACTCCCCGGCAACGGCGCCAATTTGATATCGGGTGTCGTGACCGCTATACAAATAATCCTAACTAACCTATAGACAGGGTAAGTCGGGTATCAATCCAGGGGAGTTGGTGGTTATTAGCGACTCTAATTATCTAACCTAAGTTACTGTCACTAACTCAGATGAACTAAACTAAACCCTAAATTACTTTATCTAGATGCCTCTTAGCTGTTGAAATTGTTTTATATTAATTCTAAGAAAACTAATTTTAACTTGATTAAGAAAACAGTAAATTAAAACGTGACAACCTCAGGATCCCGGTTAGCTAATTCCTAATCCAATTCAGTTAACCAATTCAACCCAATCCAACCTGCGATCTATTCACACACGTGCTAAGTATAGTCCTAGAGCTATGCTATGAAAGGTAGTCCGGGAGCGGGGGGCACGTATGCAATCAAAACGCAAGATAAATAGAATTAAATTGAACATCTATATGAATCAAACATTGTCACTATGTTTATAGAGTCAGAAAATAGACAAAGAATAACTGAAAACGATAAAGAAAACGCTAACCGTTCACCGTCGGGTTCACTCGGACTTAGCCGAACATCACAAACATCACAGAATTGTTTAGAATTGAGAAAAACAATGAAAAACTAACCAAGATTCGTTCCCAGACGGCTCTGGCCGAAAAAACGAAGTTCGGACCCTAAAAAACGAAGTTAAAAGGTATATATATGGTCCCGATCGCGAAATTGAATTTTTCAGCCGACTTAAACCCCTCGCGTGTCGCGAGGGGTTTTCTTCACGTCATCTCGCGCCACGATCCGATTCTTAGGCCGTAAATTCTTTAATTGTTGCTTCCATGCATTCACACTATAGGTAAAATAATTATTTGAAGCCATCTATCATGCACGTGATCTCGATCCATATAATTCCTTCTCTTGTTACTTGTGTTCATTTTATGTAAACTTCAACATATGTCTTCAATTACTTCCCATCTCACTCACGATGCCACCTGTTTCTCAAATACACATTTAGGATTCTGACCAACCTAACTTTTATATATCAAAATTCCTCACTAAAAATAAACAAGTAACATAAACTAACATTTAACAATAAGTATAACTTGTTATGCATCTATGACTCGAACTCAATTTAATTACACATTTAAGCTCATTTACCTTCCAACATACTAAACACAACAACCGATTAAAATAATATATTTTAGATCCAACTCGGTATCAATAGGAGATGATTAATACTCAATATAATGTACTTTTAAGCCACTTATCAGTAACCTTATGAGTATAGTTCTGCAGATGAATCGACAAGGTGATGAAGATGATGGATCCCACTTTTATATTCTCTTATTTACATGTTTTTGTGATTAAACGCACCGCAACACTTGGGTTTTAACATCGTTTAACATACCAAATATGACCAGCAAGATTCACAAATTTTATTGAAAGATTAAAGATTTCACTTGGCAAACATCAAATTTTGGCTTTATATGAAGCAGGGTGTATGCTCAATATGGGATTCAAGCCCCAAATTTGAAATATTGTGGATTGTTTGGGTATACCCCCAACTGTTCCATGAAAAGCAATGCTTTAGTGCAACTTTTCCAACACAGATTCAAGTAGAATTAAATGATTGTTATATTATGTTATTTATATGAATTGAAGAAGATGGCATCAAATTTTCTATGAGATAAGTTGGTTCAGATACATATTTAATGTTACTAAAGTTTTAATTTTTGTACCATATTCTTCCAATGCACGCTAACTATTTGTAAATATGCCTACCTTAATATTATCATATTGCATACTTTTAAGTGTTATAAAAGTTTGATTTAGATGGATTCTTTTCAAAACTGTAGTAATATATCAAGTCTGCACATAATATTAGTTTGATTTAGATGGTCTATTTGATGCCAGAAGTTGCAACTCCTGCCTTGGGCTGTTGACCTATTTAAATAGTAAGACTGCATACTTTTAAGTTTTATATAAGTTCGATTAAGATGGTCTCTTTTGAAAATATTAGTAACATATCAAGTCTGTAGATTTGTTATCATTTTCAGTGGACACAAAAATGATGATTTATGCCACCGTGCCACGTGACAGTGTTGGATTTATAGTTGCATTTGTAAATAATAAATAAAGTCTGAACCGAGTTCGATATGGTGATCAACCCGGTGGTTAGCATAGGCGGGAAAGTTTGTTAGTTATTGTTTGTGTATATAGTTTAGAGCTGCTGTACTTCTTTTCGGTTAATGAGAATAACATATTAGTTTTGCCTCTCTATTCTCTCAATTACCGTTCAATATGGTATCAGAGCTATAACTGCTCCGATCACTCCGATCATCGATCCGATCACTGCTCCGATCATCGTTTTTCTTTCCGATTTCCAATTCCGATCATCTTTTCGTTCTCTGATTCATTCCGCACATTATTCCTCTTCCGATTATCGTTGTTTTGATTCCAAATTCGTCCTGTTTTCATTCGTTTTCTTATCATTTCATTTGATCTTTTCTTCAATTTCTTTCCTGTTCCTCTTCAATGGCAACAAATTCTTCTGATCCGTTGTATTTGCATCCTTCAGATCATCCTGGTATGATTCTTGTTTCTAAATCATTTGATGGAACAAGCTTTGGTGCATGGAAACGTTCTATGTCAATTGCTTTATCGGCTAAGAACAAATTTGGATTTGTGGATGGTACAGTTCTTATGCCTGCAGCTACAGCTGCTGCTCAACAAGCCTGCTGGAAACGATGCAAAGATATGGTAATTTCATGGATCTTAAACACCTTATCTCCTGAAATTAGTCGAAGTGTGATGTATTTGGAGACTGCTAGCTTGTTGTGGTCTGATTTAAATGACAGATTTGGTGGATCTAATGGTCCAAGTTTGTATCAGATACAGAAAAGCATTTCTGAAATTTCTCAAGGATCTGATTCCATTGCATCTTATTATACAAAATTAAAGATGTTATGGGATGAATTGACCTCACTAGATACTCCAATTAATTGCACATGTACTGCACACAATGTGTTTGTTAAAAAGACTGAGACACAAAAACTGATGCAGTTTCTGATGGGTTTAAACTCCACATATGATGGAATTAGGGGGAATATTCTTGTGACTAAACCTCTTCCTTCTATTAGTGAGGCTTATGCCATTCTTACTCAGGATGAAACTCAAAGAGAAATTCATATCTCTAGTTCATTCATAACTGAGGGAACCGCTATGAATGTTCATGATCAATCAAGATTTGATAATAAAAGGAATTTGACTTGTTCTCATTGTAAGAAAAATGGACACACAGCAAGCAAATGTTATAGGCTTATTGGTTTCCCAAAGGACTTTAAGTTTACTAAGCCTAAGAAATATGCTGCTCAAGCTTCTCAAGATTTGTCTACACCTAATGATACCAACCATACTTCCTCTCCTCTAAGTGATTCTCAGTATACAGAACTTCTCAATATGTTACAAAAGTTGAATACTCAAGTTTCTGATGGACAATCAATGAATGTTCAAACAATTAGCCAAGCTAATTTTGCAGGTATTGTTGCTTGTAACTCTGTTTCTCATCAATCTCAATGGATTATTGACACTGGTGCAACTGACCATATGTGTCATGATTTTCATTTGATGACTGATATTCATGATCTAAATAAACCTGTCCAAATTGGTTTGCCTAATGGTCAATCTATTCAAGTTAACCAATATGGTACAGTACATCTCAATTCTCAACTATCATTGTTCAATGTTCTTTATATTCCTCAGTTCACTCATAATCTTATCTCTGTTCCTAAACTGTGTTTACACAGTAAAGGGATTCTGTTTTTCACTCACAATTCTTGTGTTTTTCAGGGCCCTTCACTGAAGAGGCCTCTGGTTCTTGGTAAACTTCTTCAAGGCCTCTATCTGCTCAAACAGGAGTTGCAGCAGCCTGCTACTGCTTCTTCATTCATTGTTTCTAAGTCATTTTGTAATATTGTTGTCAACAATGATACTTGGCATCATAGATTAGGCCACTTGCCTGTTTACAAATTGAAACAATTGAATGTTTTGCATAATTCTGATATTCAATCCATCATGACTTGTGCTATTTGTCCTAAAGCAAGACAACATAAATTGTCTTTTCCTCACAGTCAAATTTCTACCACTCATGCTTTTGAATTGATTCATATAGATACTTGGGGACCATATTCAGTTTCTACTCATAGTGGATACAAATACTTTCTGACAATTGTTGATGATCATACTAGATATACTTGGACTCATTTGTTAGCCACTAAGTCCAATGCTTTTCCAGTTTTAAAAAGCTTTGTTGAAATGGTTTCCACTCAATTTAATGCTAAAATCAAATGCATTAGATCTGATAATGCATTTGAATTAGGATCTGGTTTGGCTCAATCTGCTTACTTACAAAGCAAAGGAATACTTCATCAAACATGTTGTGTTGGTGTTCCTCAACAAAATGGGGTGGTTGAGAGGAAACACAGGCATTTATTAGAAACTGCCCGTGCATTGTTATTTCAATCAAAGCTTCCTCTTGTTTTTTGGGGAGAATGTTTGCTTACTGCAACTCATCTTATCAACAGATTTCCCACTAAATTGTTACAGAACAAATCTCCTTTTGAATTGCTTAATGGTTCTCCTCCTTCTTATCACCATTTAAGAGCATTTGGCTGTCTTTGCTATGCATCTACTCTTACTCATAGCCGTGATAAATTCCAACCACGTGCTGTCCCTTGTGTGTTTGTTGGTTATCCTGTAGGCAAAAAGGCTTACAGGTTATATAATCTTGCTACTAAAACTTTTTTCTCCTCTAGAGATGTCATTTTCTTTGAAAGTGTCTCCCCTTCCATTTCTTCTTCTTCTTCTCCAATGTTTCCTATATTTGATTCTTCTTTTATTGATCATTTTCCTTCTTCTGCTTCTATCAATTCTGATTCCATTTCTTCTCATCCTGTTCCATCTTCTGCTTCTGTTCCATCTTCTCCTAATGTTCCTTCACCTTCTTCTTCTACATCATCTGATCCTCCATCTTCCTCTTCTCCTTCTAATCCTCTTCCAATCAGACACTCTTCTAGAATGTCTCATCCTCCTTCCTATCTGCAGGATTATGTTTGCCATAATGCTGCTTCTGCCAATTGTTCTCATACCATCACCAATTTTTGTTTTTCCACTTCTCAACTTGATTTGAATACTCTTCCTTCTGATTCTCAGAAGCTTATTCATTCTATTGATTCTTGTACTGAACCTCACTCTTACCATGAAGCTGCTAAGTTTCCTGAGTGGGTTGATGCTATGCAAAAAGAGTATTCTGCTCTTGAAGCTAATCAGACTTGGATTGTTGTGGATCTTCCATCTCACAAGAAACCAATCAGGTGTAAGTGGGTTTACAAAGTCAAGTATCATGCTGTTGGGACTGTAGAGAGGTGTAAGGCCAGACTTGTAGTTAGAGGTGATACTCAGAAATATGGCCTTGACTACCTGGAAACCTTCTCTCCAGTTGTGAAAATGACAACTGTTAGAGCCCTTGTGGCTGTTTCTACTAAATTTCATTGGCCTTTATACCAATTGGATGTCAACAATGCTTTTTTACATGGAGATTTAGATGAAGACATTTATATGTATCCTCCACAAGGCATGCAACTTCCTTCTTCTAAGTATTTGAAGCTACAAAAGTCTTTGTATGGTCTTAAACAGGCTTCAAGACAGTGGTATGCTAAACTCTCAGCTGCTTTACTCAGTCTTGGTTATAAAAGGTCTTCTAATGATCACTCTTTATTTTCAAAAACTATGGTTGGTTCAGTGGTTTACATTGCAGTCTATGTGGATGATATAATTCTCACTGGAACAAACACTGCAGAAATTGCTTTTGTTAAGCAATTTTTGGATTCTACTTTCAGGATTAAAGACTTAGGCTTTCTTAACTATTTTCTTGGCATTGAGGTTCTTAAACATGATTCAGGTCTTATACTTACATAAAGGAAATTTGCCAAGGATTTGGTGTTTGAATTTTACTCAACTCCTCCTACTCCTGCTTCCTGTCCTTTACCTTCTCTTTCTCAACTTAAGCTCAAAGAAGGTATTCCTCTTGAAGATCCTTTGCAATATAGGAGGCTTGTTGGCAAATTAAACTATCTCACAAACACCAGGCCTGATTTATCTTTTGTTGTCCAATACTTGAGCCAATTTATGCAAGATCCTAGGCTACCACATTGGGTTGCTGCTCTTCACACTTTGTCATATGTTCATGGTACTTTTGCTCAGGGATTATTTTACAACAATTCTTCTGATGTCACTTTATCAGCTTTTTGTGACTCAGATTGGGCTTCTTGTCCTAATACCAGAAGGTCCGTTAGTGGTTTCTTTATTTCTCTTGGAGGATCTCCCATCACTTGGAAGTCTAAGAAACAACACACTGTCAGTCTTAGCTCTGCAGAAGCTGAGTACAGGAGTCTTAGGAGAATTACAGCAGAATTAACATGGTTATCAAGGCTTTTCAGTGAATTTCAAGTTCCTAATATAACTCCTGTCCAAGTTAATTGTGATAGTTTAGCTGTTATTCACATAGCAAAGAATCCAGTCTTCCATGAACGGACTAAACACATTGAGTTAGACTGTCATTTTGTTCGAGAAAAATTACAAGATGGTTTGATTTCTTTAAGCCATACTACTACCAAAGAGCAGCTTGCTGATTTGCTAACCAAATCTTTGCCTAAAACACAGCATGATCATTTACTATCCAAGTTTGGCGTTATCCAACCCCAAACTTGAGGGGGGTGTTGGATTTATAGTTGCATTTCTAAATAATAAATAAAAGTCTGAACCGGGTTCGATATGGTGATCAACCCGGTGGTTAGCATAGGCGGGAAAGTTTGTTAGTTATTGTTTGTGTATATAGTTTAGAGCTGCTGTACTTCTTTTCGGTTAATGAGAATAACAGATTAGTTTTGCCTCTCTATTCTCTCAATTACCGTTCAATAATATAATCGTTTATAATCATTCGAAGTCGGGTTTTTATACCATTTTATCTACATATGTTTAATATAAATTGAAATTGGATGTATGGGTTTCACTGTAAATCTTTACTTGCTCTAAAAAACCTAAAATTAAAGCTCAAAAACTCTCAAATCTCTCAATGCTATAAAATGGTAAACTCAAGTGACTAATGGTCCTCCTCATTACAACAATGATGGTAAGGGTCAAAACAACAAGGAACCCCAAAATTTAGTTAAAATTCAGCTTATATGTAATGTCAAACTATACCACATGTTTCAATATAAAAATTGTGATGGATTTCTTAGAGCCGAATCCAAATCTAGTTTGATAATTCATGGAGAAACCATTACAATGTGGTAGAAAACAATTTGTCTCATGATCAAGCACAAATATCACTCGTTGAAATTATTTGAAATTTCGACATCAAGATGGTCCAGATATAGATGACAATTTTTGTGATTCAAGTGAGTTTCAGTTTAACAACGCAAACCTAACAAAGTTGATTCAAAGTACACTCCAACTTTGTTCTAGCTTCATATAAGTAGTAGTAGTCTTTTAAACAAAATGGAAAGAAGCTACAAAATAATTAATTTTAGGTTTTAAAAATAATAAAAACCCATGTTAACTTAACTATATATTAATGTTTCATTGAATCCCCATGGTTTATATAATTTATACATTTGCCACTTAGGTCTCCGCCTAGTGTTAAGAGGCTTATGCTTCTTTGGAAGAGGTTTTGGGTTCAAACCTGAGCATGGTGTTTTTTTGTAATCTGAATTGAGTAGTAGTAGTGAAGTTTGCCGTTAAAAAAACTATAATTGATACATTTACATTATCATATATTTGGTTAATCCTGAAATGTAGCAAATGATGAAACGTAGGATTATGTTTCTATTATTTTATATATTGACTAATTTAATACAAACTTTACTTTAAAATAAATTTTTAAATAAATAATAAAGACGCGGTTCAAAATTTATAATTAAAATCTCTCAACCGCTCTGTAACTTTGTTTTTTTTCATAATCTATTTGTTGTGCACATCATTAACTTGGTTGTGTAAGATGATGTTAACGCTCCTCAAAAATAACTAAAAAACGAGTTTAAACAAATGTTAAAAGACGCCGACATGAAAAATATTTGATATCGTGCTACACCAAAAAGGAAGTTTAGTGATGTTCCATGATGGCATTGTCGCTTGCGGTCGGCCTAAAAGCTTTTCTACAATGTGTTGAATAACTATTATAAATTTAACCGATTTGTTTGAAGTTTTTAAAATTGTGATTGATGTTCTGTTAAGGGTTTATTATCCCATGAGTGATTTGGTTCTTCATATATTTTATTTTACTAAACAATTTTGAATTTGAAGATGAGATTTATCGAGTAATTTTGATACTTTGCTAGTTTTTTGCTTTGAATTTGAATGATGAATACCCTAGTATTGTAAGAAATACAAAACAAAACTTTTAACACATATTTACAAAATATGTTTTTACAAAATATGTTTAATCATCATTTACAAAATTATTGGTTCAAATCAAACATACACGAATCAATGAGTTTGACATCAATGAGTTTGACATCAAGTAGCACTTGTAGCAAGAATATGAACCTAAGTATATTTAATACTTCAAAGAATATAGTGTGTAAACGGGCTCGAGGTATCACCCAAGTAGCAAACTCGATATGTACATTGGATCCAATTTTATACACACTATGCAACCCAAAGATCTGAACAACTTTGATATTTTGGGTTGATAGAAATAAATAAAACTTAGTTTCTCGTTCTAGTCGTCACGGCTCATGATTGACTAATCGTTCAAAGTTCTATGATGGTTATAGAATCTGTTTTCTCTTAGTGGCACATTTTTAGCTATAAGAACGAGGATAACTTCAATGTTGCTGCAAATGTGGATGCACTTAGACGCAATATATTGTGTATGACATATTACACGTATCAAAGACAAACTCAATGTGTAACAAAAATGACACAAGGAAGCAATAGGATTAGAAAGATGACCATGACCTTTTATATTAAAAATAGTGAATTTATGTTTTTTTTTTATATTTTAAAAAAAAAATAAAAAAGATTTTTATTAATTTAGTATTTAGTTGATTTATTTAGAAAAAAAAACTAATTTTTAAACCAGTTTACAAATCGGTGACTGATCCGGCTATTAATCTAACCAGTTATATTGGGTAGGTTTTTACTTCTCCACAAATCACATGAACCGAAATGGTTTTTTCCTGTCACACTCTGGTCACGTGGTATCAGAGACATGTTGTGACACCCCTTAAGTTTTCCTAAATCAACCAATAATATATATCTGTTTATTAATTGACTATTTGTGCATTACCCTAAATTTTAATAGTTTAGATACTGAAATGTGCAAACTTAATTGTAGTCTTGACATAGCCTTAAATAATCGTTTGACGATTTACCTTTAATATCAATGATATCACATGCTTAATTGATGGGATTTTAACTATAAAAAAGGTTTAAGGAAAACTATATATATTTTCTACCACCTCTGTAGTAAAACATAATGCTCATTATCCCATCATCTTAGAATCTTAATTGTTTTCCAAGATTTCTTATATAAACGAGTCTTTTGTACGTTTATCGTTAAAAAAATTTGATAATAAATTATTATTCAACATAATGGTTTAAAATTTCCTTTGATTATCACTTGTATAAACTAGATAACTTTTATAAAAACCTTAGACACCAACAATATTATCATTTGGATGATTCAAGACTTGTGATCATATTTATCGTTAACCGCGTATCCGTTCACGTGAATTAAACCTGAAAACATTCAAGTGAACCCGAACCGTATGCATGACCCGAAGACCCCATGCAACTGGTCACCTTGGTGACCTCCCAACATGCAACTTGTATTCGATCCCCGTTCAACCCGATCATTTTCCTTTCTATTTTTGTAACCCGTCAACCGGTGGAACCCAAGTTCAAACCCACGACCCCCGTCTCTCTTTCTTTCCCCTTTTTCCCTCGTGACCCGGTCTCCCCTCGGGTTCGAACCGGCCACCTTGGCCTCTCTTTTGCCGGTTTTCCTAACCAAACCATCACCACCTTTTTCTATTATTTCGTTTGCATATGTTGACCAAGGAGATGCCTTTTCTATCACCCTTACACCCCTATACACCTAAGCCATCAAAGTAGGAGATTGTTGTCTCCCTAAGTATAAGAGTTTGTTGTCAAATGGATAATAAGTTCCCTCCAAAATACAACACAACCCTTTCTCTTTCTCTATTGTGCTTGGACCGTCCCCTAGCCACACATACACATTCACATCAAGTTGGTTCTACAAGTGTAAAGCTCTCCCTTGGTGCACCCCCCATTGAGTCGGCTCCCTAAGAACCGAACCCGACTCCTTCTTCTTCTTTTCTTTCGGTTAACATACAACACACACACAAACACAAACACTATTAAACTATCTCAAGTCTTAACACTTTGTGTTTCCCAAACACCCTCATCTTACCCTCTTGGTTCTCTATACCCGTCCCCCTCTCTGTACCAAATCCAAACACCCCTTCTTACCACTTAACCCACATACATAAACAACATAATGAAAATTTACCTCATTTCTCACAAACCCTAAAGGAGAACTTGCTCTCTATCCTCCCTCTTCCTCCTAACCCTTCGGACCCCTCTCTCTTTACTCTCCCTCTCTCTATGAAAATATCATCAAATCTCACCATTTCTTGAAGCTACAAGGTGTTAGGAACAAGGAGGAAGCTTGGAATCACCTCCATCATCACCATTTTCGGATTTCAACAAGTTAGTGAGTCCCATTTCCCACTTTTTTGTAGCAAACTATGATCTAGCACATATTATTAGACCGTTTTCATGTCTAGAGCACTCCTCTAACAAGTCTTTACTAGTGTTGGTGCCTAAACTCAAGTTGTATTTCATAAATGCTTACTTTGTTTAATTTTGTTCAAGATATCATGTGTAGTTTACTCATCTATGAACTTGCTAGTGATTTCTTAACAAAATCATGTACAACACTTAGGTCCATGGAGAATATTCATGTACACATGTGTAGATGCCTAAAAATATATGATTTACTTATGTATTTTGGTAGTAATGATGACATTTGGTGTTTGTTGAACCCTTGGGAACTATGGCTTGGTTTGGTCTCACTAAAATAGTCAAAATATACCATTTTAAAGTTTAGGAGGATTACATATGCTTAAACTCACCATAGGGACATTTTAACATGAAGAGTGCACATTTTAACCGATGATTTTAGCCCCAAACTTACCTACCATTTTGATCAGAAAATTTAGGATGGAGAATAGTAGGTTTTGACATGAAAAATGATACCTAAGACCTACCGAAATATTCCTTATTGAAAGACTTGGATGGAAAAAAAAACTGGGATAAAAACTGACACTTTACGGACCCGGAAACTTGATTTTAAGTAAGATATGTTATTATGGACTAGATAGGTTAATTAAAGTGTTTTGAGACTAAAATGTATTTACAAGTAATTATGGTGAATTTTAGAAACTAAAAGTGTCATAAAGTGAGCCATCGGGACGAAACCGACGCATTACTGGTAAAACCGACACAACTTTGATGATTGATTTTAAAAAATATTATTTCGGGAACATTTGACTAGAAATGAACATTTTTTTATGGCCGCGTGTGATTTTTGACAAAAACTTATTAATATCGCGTATTCGGTAAATACCGTGAAAAGACCCGGTTTTGAACTTTTCAAACCAAATGAAATTAATTTTTTCTATGAGATGTTATAATTTCATAACAAAGTTTATTACTTAAATATTTATCTATCTTAGAGAATTTTGGGAATATTTATATATCTTTCTTGAACTAAAAATATAGAATCCATTATTTTCAAACGTACGCAAATCCGGATATTTACATAACTGTAAATGGCATTTGTAACTGGTTGATACATGGTTTCTGATCGTCATGTGAAATATCGAATACAAAATAATCGAGTAGACGATTCACCGCTCACGCACTTTCATAACTGACAAACCCTAAGGCTATCATGACGTCAAGACTTGACCAACCAAATTTGAGTAACTTAGATGTCAACCCAATTTCTTGAAACTAAGATGTCTTATAATTATTTTGGATTGTTTATGTGTGTTTGACTATGTCACCTGGAAACCACACTACTCAGGTGAGTCTTCACGGCCACAACCACCATCTTCATTCATCACAATCATCCAAACAAAGGGTTTGTGACTGAATAGGTCCACACGTGAAACCTCCCGAGTCTAGCGAGCTTGAAGACACTGTCGTCGTCGGAAACAGTCGCTGTCGCGACCAAAATCGAATTCGGGAACCAAGAAACTAAACCCATAAAACGAAAGGGGTAGGTAGATGGAGGTCGTCGGACGATAGAAATAGGTTACGACGATCGATTGGTCGCTAAAGACCGACTGGTTGCCGAGTTGATTTAGACTAAAAAATATTCCATGAAGTTTAATTAAATAAAATAATATATATAAATAAAATAATATTATTTAAAGAATAAAAAATATAATCTGATCAATAAAATAATGTTAAATAAATAAAATAATCTAATTTAATCACTTTAAATCTTAAGTGCTCAAATAACACTTTGATTTTATTGGACAAAGATAACTATGGTGGCTAGCCCAACTGTTGGGGCTTTGATGCGGCGGAATGGCATTTTTGTTAAATGTTTTCCAGTGAACTTTTATATATCTCATTTACGTTTAAAAATTTAATATAAATGAACAAATTAGTTTATAATTACAGAACTTATGTTTCATAATTACTCAAAACTATCACATAATAGTTTCTTTTAGAAGGTTTATTTTTTAATTTATGTATCAATACTATACTTAAATTAAATAGAATAAAATACTCAATTTCATGATTAATTTTCTTTTTAAAAAGGTTTTTTTATAAAATTTATGTATGAATACTTTGTCCCGGAAATTAACTCTACATATTCATAGGTAATAAGTAAAAGAGAATAAAATACTTGATTTCATTGTAATTTTCTGTTTAAAAAGGTTTTTTTATAAAATTTATCTATCAATACTTTGTCCCGGTAACTAACTCTACATATTCATATGTAACGAGTAAAGCTCGAAAAAATATTAACAATTATTAAAAATATAAATGATCATGGTTTGTTATTTCTATTTTTATAATAATTTAGTTGCCGTAACTCTATATATATTTGTTAGATACTACTTATTTATTTAAGTGCAACTTCCACTTCTGTGTATATAACAAAAATTTGTGAGAGTGATAAATTCAGTTTCTAAAAATAAATAGGTTGAAGTCATAAAGAATGGCCGAAGAGTTATGCTTTTATTATAAAACGAAATAAAATACGGGTATTTATCAAGTAAATAACAAAAAAAGGGCATGAATTATAAGATAGGGACATGATTGAGAGACGCATTACAATTAATAAACCATAAACTCGTTATCAGAAAATGACTTTTTACCTATATTATTGCCTTAAATCGTCAATCAAACATAAAAAAAATGTATTTAAATTACTATATTTAAAGTAATACAATTTACTAAATGCTTTTTATAAGAAACATTTTTTTTATATTAATTATTGTAGTTTTACATACCTTTTGGATGAGTTGTTAATTTAGAAAAGATTTGAAGTAAATTTGAGATATATTTTACGTTAACATACTTTCATTAGTTACATTAAAAAAAATCAAAATTTAGATATTTAAAATTTATTATATTTGTTAAAGTGGAAAGTAATACAATTTACTAAATGGTATTGAAAAGGAATTTCTTTTAACTATAATTTTACCCACCATTTGGATGAATTTTGTTGGTTTAGAAAAGATTTACCTTAACATACTTTCATTAGTTACATGAAAAAAAAAATCAGTATTTAAATATTTAAAATTTATTCAAACTTCTTAAAAAATACAAATTTTGAAGGAAATGATATCATCTTGTTTTAAACCTTTTAAAAGATGACAAACTCGTATTTTATATTTTATTCCACATCTACATATATAAAAATGGCAAATTAGATTTAAATAATCTCAAGTTTCATCAGTTACATAAGGAAATGTTTGTCATCGAGCTAAACTTTCACACTATTTTCTCTCATTGATCCCAAACTAACGAAACACTAACGCTGTTAATTTTTTGCTGATGTGGCGGTCCATGTGACATTCCTCGTGTAATGGTCCATTTCATTCCAATGTGCTACTAAACATGTCATTTTTCATTCCGATGTAATCTCATTTCATTCTATCCTCCATTCTTACATACCAAACATTACCTTATTGTTATATATTATATGGGTCGAGTAAAAGATGAATTTCATATGTGTTTTTACAAACTTGGACTATATTTTGTATACAATCTGAATTTAAAATGTCACACACATACACACGCTTATATAAGAAACAAAAAAAAGTTATTCATGACATGTGACATCCACCTGGATTGCCACGTGACGTGGCAACATAGGACGATAGAAGTAGTGTTCATAGAAGGTTTTACTTTGTTATAGTTAGTAATTCTATTATGTTTATTTTATTATTAATATTGATCTTATATCATATTAGTGTTATTGTTATTATATTAATAGGTTAGAATCATGTGTATTATACGAGCCGCATAAAAGATGAATTTCATAAATGTTCTTACAAACTTGGACTATATTTTGTATACCATCCGAATTTTAAAATGACACACACATACATACGAATGTATAAGAGGAGGTTTATTGTAAAGAACTTAAACAGATCAGACGGACCTCTATAAAGGTCCAGGGGTAGCACGGGCTATCCCTTAAACTAGTACGCGAAATGATTTTTTTTTTAGGTTTTTATCATTTTATCATACGTGTATACCCCTTAAATAGCCGTATGTGGAGCAGCTGGTAGACGCTTTATGTTATATAGAAAGGTTCCATGTTCGAATCTTCTTATGGACAGGTTTAAAGTTTTTACATAGCTTTTTCTTACAAAGTTTTTTTTATATAAAAAAAAAACGGATTAACCAAGGATAGAACTTGCGTCAAACCGTATTTAAAACTTAGATATATTTGAAACAATCAGACAACCACCAAGATAACCAATATTTTTTGTTAAAACTCCATACAATAAGGTAGTGTTTGGTATGCAGGAATAGAGGGTGGAATGGAATGGGTCATTATATTGGAATGAAAAATGACATGTTTGGTAGCACATTGGAATGTAATTGACCATTACATAAGGAATATGGTTCCTTCCATATATAGAGATTTTCATTCCTTAGGGGTAGGGTGTTTTTCTTCCATTCCTTCAAGTAATGGAATGAAAAATTATTCAGTTTAATTTTTTATTAGAATTTTAGAAAACAAAAAAAAATCAAGAATAAAAAAATAAAAAAATATGAAGAAAAATATAAAAATGAAATACATTAATAAACTAATTATAATAAAAATAAAATATAACAAATAAACCAAAAAATAAAAATAAAAGTAAATTTGCAAATAAAAATAAAAATTAAAATTAAAATAAAACTTAAAAATTAAAATATTTAATAAAATAAATTAAATAAAAGTTAAAAAAATGAAAAAAACTAAAATATAAATATAAATCAAATATATTATTCTAAATAGAAATGTTGGTAAAATTGTATTCGTTTACTAACTATCAAACAACATGAAATAATAATTTATTCCATTCCCACATGGTAACCAAACAGGATAATAGAATGGTAATGATCCATTTCATTCCATCAACCATTCTATTACCTTGTCCATTCCATTCACTCGTTCATTCCATTATCTCGTACCAAACACACCCTAATACTTATACATTAAGAAAATAATATGTGTTTATTTCATTAAACAATTTGCTCAAAATAAAATTTTCGGAGACATTGCCCCCGAACTCTTCTAAAACAAATTGTGCTGTGCTGCCACTTAAGAAAAATTATAGTTCCATTTCAAACAAATTAGGTCTGAACATAATATACACCTATAAAAGTTACAGAAATAAACATCTCAAGCTATGAACTCATCATGTTAGCCCAAAGTTTCCACTTTAGCTAAACTTGTACAATTTTAATCCAAAATTTACCTAAACATGTTTACATAAAAGTCAAACCTAAATATTTTATTAAGCATGTATTATGTTTTCATGTTGAACATGTGATGGAATGTCCTTAATTTTTTTAACTGCTAATTGAAATCTCCTTTCACTTTTGGAATTTTTATGGTGTAAAGGGTCGTCCACACTCGAGAGAAAATGGAGCATAGCTATACTCTCAAGGGTGCTAGGGAGGCAAAGGCACATCCTGACATTTTCCCAGGAAAACCCACTAAGTGAACTTTAACACTTGATAGTAAAACTGGGCGGCTCATGGATCGAACCCGTGACCGCTTGGTCATAGGTTTCCCATCATAGCCTTGTACCATTGAGATAATTAGTGGTTGGTGAAGGTCCTTAAAAAAACTTAAATTTAGATGCCAATTTAGTGTGAATTCTCTAACATTATAATATAAAATAAAATGAATTAGTATACAAATTTCTAGCTTTAGGATGACATGTTGATCAAATCATGAATCGTTACATTAATATAAACAGATAACATAATAATAATACCTGAAGTTATCTGATTGAGATCAGCATGCAGTCATGTTTTCCATCCTGTGAGTAGCCTTGGTTCCCGTTTAGGGTGTACGCTAATGATGGTGGTTCGTGAGGGTTCCCGAATTCGTAAAGAGAAAGAGCAGAGAGAGATGGACGAATTTGATTATGGTGATTAACCCTTAATCTCTCTAATAAAGACCCTATATATACACCCAAGGGAAGAACCCTAATTCTATCATAAAGAACAATTACGTTCATCAAATAAATGACCGATAGGGTTAATTAGGTTACTGATTTATTAAGATAAATGATTGAGGCCATAATATATATATATATATATATATATATATATATATATATATATATATATATATAGGGTTAGGATCCTGCGAAAACACATTTTTTTGTGAAAACTGCGAAAACACATATTAAAACTCACGTAACTTTTTCATACATTAACGATTTTTCATAAAATTTGCGCCAAAAGTCTTAGAATTACGTTATCTTTAAATCTGGAGCAAAATATTAAAAAAAAACTGAACGCTTTTTTTTCCGCTGTGATGCACATGTGCATCATACAATTAAAAAAAGTTATAAAATGTTATTTTTTTTCTTTAAATCTAAAGATAACACAACTATAAGATTTAGGGTGCAATTTCTTTTTAAACCTATTAATGTATATCACATGTATGAGCGTTTTTTTTGGTATGATGCACATGTGCATCATTCAACAAAAACGCAAAAAAATGATGAAAATATATGACATATGGTGCGACTAAGAAAAATAAAATATTAACTCATACTAAAAGTATAAGTTTTTTTTGTTATGCACATGTGCACCACACAAAAAAAAATTAAAAAAAATAAAAAAAGCGTTAAGTTTTTTAAAACATTTATAGGATTAAAGATAACATAATTTTAAGACTTTTGGTGCAAATTTTTTTAAAAAATATTAACGTATGAAAAAATTATGTGGGTTTTAAGATTTGTTTACGCAGTTCTCACAAAAAAATAGTGTTTTCGCAGGATCCTTCCCCTATATATATATATATATATATATATATATATATATATATATATATATATATATAGGGAGATGATCATTTGAGAACCAAATGGTTTTGAGAACTTTTGAGAACCATTCTGAGCCACTAGTTATATATAAGGAAATCCTCCCCATGAATTTGAGTGGCTCCTCCTTGAAAATTAGTGGCCCATAATGGTTCTTAAAAGTTTTCAAAACCAATTGGTTCTCATTTGAACCTAACCCTATATATATATATATATATATATATATATATATATATATATAGGGATGGGCATTAATATTAACCCTCTCTTAGGGTAATAACTAATTAACCAACAAGCAATGGTTTGATCAAAATCTGATTATTGATCCAAGGGCTGTGAATGAAAGCTGATATATAATTTATTGATTTGAATTTTTATAAATTGAAAAGGGCATAATAGTATTTTGGGTTTTATACTTTCTGTCCCATCGACACTCCTTTCTCAATGAAGAGACCTTTCTGCTAAAACTTTACAAAGTCCAAAGCAACAACAGTTCCCAATATTTTCAAACTACCGCCAATCCCCCAAATGCATATCTTCCCCCAAAAACTTATCTTCGATCTTTTGTGGTTAAGTATACAAAAACTGAAACTTCGTTCCCCAATTCCCCAAATGCATTTCTTCCCTCAAGAGCGCTCGACGATCGAATTCCAGAACTCACCGTAATCTTGATTTCGAAGCCGTTCACTCTAAACACTTTCGAGTTAACCCCCCCTCGTATCTAGGGCAGAGAAAAATAACCAGGTAATGTCCAATTCTAACCTGAAATACCGTATCTTCTTAGTTATTTTGAAGAAAATCGTTGTATTGTATATTGTGATGAAGGTAGAAGACGGGTACTTGGGTAATTCAAAAATCAAAAAATGTTTTCTTCTTCTTGATACTGCTAAGATACAGGGTTATTTTTTCGAAGAAGTTTTTAAAAAACAAACAATATCTGCATCTTATTTGAAGAAGTTTTTAAACTGTCACATTCACAGCCCCGTCTTCCCCCTTCATCACCATTAAAAGAAGTTCTATGAATTTGATATGAAGGTGATACATTACAATACATGTTTTGATGAATTTATGTCATAAAAAAAGGTTTGTAATCATAAAATGATTACCAAAAAGGAGATTAGAGAAGCATATGCAAAGAAAATGTCATCTAAGGAAGGATTTACACCAAGTATGTGCTCTTGTTGATAAATTTAAAATATTTTATAAGGGCTCTGTTTATAAAATGTTGTAATGTATAACAGGGCGTTCAAGTTCAAGAATAGCCAACCAAAAAAAGTCAAAATTCACAAACACCATAGACACTGCAGTTGACCTTGACAGCCCGACACCAGAAATATTGAAGAAGTTTTCCGCAGGTTAGACGTTATACTTACAAAAAAATTATATATATATATATATATATATTACCACTATGTGTCTTGACATAAACCCTGTTCTTACACTAACATGATCAATTTGAAGTGAAAGATAAGGCGGAGGGAATGTCCAAGTCCAAAAAAATAGGGAAGGAACAAGATTTCAAAGGGATTGATGACAGCAGTCTAATGAAAGGTAAAAGATATAAAAGGAATGTTACTATAGATATGGTAATTGTTAACTTGATCATTTAGGTTAAACAATTTAAACTATAACATTACGCTTCCCTATGATAACCAACTGGGTATAAATGGGTTGTACATAACAAACTTGGTTAATGTATGACAAATACCAATTGGAAATTTGTATTTTAAAAAATGATGTTGTTAATAACCCAATGTTTCTTTCTTGAACTCTAAGAATATGTTCTTTAATATACTAAGCCAATGTTTCTTTCTTGAACTGTAAGAAGATGTTCTTTCATATATTAACCGATATATAAAGCCAATGTTTCTTTCTCTAACACATAAGAAGATGTTCTTTCATATATTAACCCAATGTTACTGTCTTGAACTGTAATGTTACAAATCAAAGAGAAGGGGCAGACTATGTCAAACACTACCAAAAAATTAAACGAGGAAGCGTTTAAGGAAGTTGTAAAAGGTAATCCAAGAGAAGGTAAATTACACAACTGTTACTTCCAAAAAAGTCACTAAATTTGGAGTTGTCTGTTATGACATTATTGTTATGAGTTAAGCTAACTATAATACTTTGCTGGGTCTGCTTAGAGGTGAAAGGAGATGATACTGAAAAACCAGTGAGAAAGAAGGTGCTCATGACTTTAAGACAGAAAAAATGTATGAGGGAAACTGAACCTTTGTATTAACTTATTAAGCTTATAATTTTAGGTTGCACTTTTGATAAATTATAATTGAATCAAAACGGTTCTACATGACAACTAATTCTGTTTGATGTACACAAATTATAATATATGCAGGTTTAATGAAGAAGCAGGTAGTTATGGGGGTGGAAACTGAGAACAAGGATCATGATCAGATTTTAAAGCATGCTGCTGGTATACTTTTTTTTAAAGTTATAATGTTGGTTCGTGTAGCATCAATGATACTGTCGATATAATTACTTATCTGCCACAGGTAAGGGTACTTGTGGGGAACAGTTACTTAACAAGCGAAAGCTTAGGTTACTGACAGAGGAGAAAAACGATTCTAATGTAGTGAAAAAGTCTATACCGGGCCGAAAGAGAAGAAAGGTGGTAGTATCTGCTGAGAAAGAAGTGAAATCGAAAAATAGAGGGGGGAAGGATCTGTCTAAGGAGGTGTGGTATCCCCTTAATAATAGGTGTTCCCCACGAAAGTTAGTTTCAACTGTTAAATGTCTGACCAAAGAGCAAAGGGAAGTGGTTAAAAGTATGGGTTTTGGAAAGTTTTTGAAGTTTAATTTACAAGGGATACCGCAGAAGCTTGGGCATTTTGTTTTGGATAACTTTAGTAGATCATCAATGGAAATACACGTGCGAGGTGGGTCTATTAAGGTAGATGAAGAGGCTATATCTAATTTGACTGGTTTACCAAACAAGGGGGTTTGTATAGACACTATTAACCCAACTCAAAATTTGTGTGAAAGAGTAAAAGGGTGGAGAGATAGGTATATTGTAGATTTTATAACTCCGAAAGATATTGAGGACCAAATAACTCTATTTGATGCTGGATGTGGGTTTGATTTCCAACTAGATTGGATAATGTTATTTCTAGCAACCATGGTTGAGTGTATTACAAATGGGCGTTGCATTATGGACATTTTATATTTTTTTACCAATGATACGGATTTTACAAACATCAATTGGTGCAACTATGTGGTGGGGAGCATGATGAAATGTAAAGATAAATGGAAAAGACGTACCCAGATGAAATTTGGTGGGCCCATCGCTTTGTTAACGGTGAACTTCAATTCTACCCTTTTTATTTTTATAAAAATAGTTATCGTGTTTGATTATGATACAAGAATTATATTAAAAATGTTCATATTCTGTTTACAGCTACTGTATCTTGATGGTGTGGACTGTAATGTCATGAAGGTTGACCGTAGTATTCCTACTATGCTCTTCTGGGATTTGGAAAAAATGCAGCATCTTGAGATTTTGGAGATTAGAGCAGGTGGCTTGGGGTTAGGAAAGTTTATTGGTAGTGCTCCTTCGATACATACTAGTTCAAATAGCAATGATGATCAGAACCCTGTAGATCTGAGCCTTGAAGGATTGTGTCTTCAGGTAGTTGATGCTTCACAGTTTTTACCTTTATTATCCACTGCTAAATTGTTAACAGAATAAATTGATGCTATTTATCTTTATTCAGGCCAGGGTACAGAAGGTTAATTCTGTTCTTGATATTGCATCAGTAAAAAAAATAGAGCTGGCACGCATAATAGATAATATGATTATGGAAAACCAGGATGACATGATAGTAAAGGGGCTGGCTGAGAAGTACATTAAGGTGTTCAGTGATGGTAAATTTGACCTTGAGGGGTCCAAAGTGAAAGAGAAGGAAACATCATTAAATATTAATGAGAAAATTTCTCATATATGTTCGGAATTGGCAGACGACACAAGGGGGGAGTTTGTTATTGAAGATGATGATGCTGCGGTTAAGGACGGACCAGAATCTGATGGGGATGCAGACAACTCAGGTAGTGATGATGAGATTGAAACTACGGATTTTGACGATGAGAGCGATGATGGGGAAGATGATGAGTGCCGAATGGATGGCGATCCGTTAGTTAACGATGGGATAGAAGGTAAACCTTAAAATTATTAACTGAATCAGTATGGTCTTTGTGGAATAACTAAATTTATTTAATTTTAATTTTGTGTTTAGTTGGTGCAATGACAAATACACAATGGCTGGAGAGTATTGGGGCACCACCTTTTAGTCTTAATCTGACGCAGGAAGAGCCAAAAAGCGGGGGCAAGAATGATGTGTTTATGGATGCAGGAGGTCAAGAACGAACTATGAGAGATATACTGAAAGCAACAAAGAATAATCACTCAAAGAATTTGGTGGGGCATAGTTTTGGTGGTCCAATCTGGGGGCTTGGACAGAGTCCGGAAGGTGAAAAAGGTATTGTACCTATATTCTTAAGATCTAGACGATCGAACCATATGGAATGCGATGTGGGGAATAATTTAGGTATACATGTTATTACTAGAAACTGTTTTTATGAAACTGTTTTTATTGTGTTAACAATGGTTAGCAACTTTATAAAACTGTTTTTATTGTGTTAGTAATGGTTAGCAACTTTGTACATGTTATTACTAGTAGCAACTTACCAGCATCTGTTTTTATTGTGTTATTACTACTAGCAATAACTCTAATAATGGTTAGCATTAGTGTTAGTTAACAGTTACTGGGGGGTGAAGTATAATAACCTAGAAATTAGTTTCCTGAAAGGCATGGATGATATTAATGTCCAAATGCTTGTTTTAGTTATGTCGATGATGAAACTAGTAACATTAACCATAAATGCTGTTAACAGTGGTGCTAATTAGTGTTAGTAAAAAATGGATATATACGATCAGTCAACACCACTAGTAATTAGTGTTAGTAAAAATTAACCCCAGAAACTGGTTGTGTAGTGAATGAGTTTGAACTAGTAGGAAATAGCAATAAGTATAATAATTTCTAGCAGTGGTGTTGACTGATTAAATCAATTACAAAAAAGGTTAAAAAAGTCAGGTACATTTGATTATCTATTTTTTAGGCTGCATTATTTAAGAGTGGTGCAGTGGTGTTTGATTTTTAAGCACTACTTATTACATTATTTTTTTCTTTATTATGTATATGATACATATATTCAATTGATTAGTTATCTTAATGCCCCAAACAGGGTCTAGCAGTGTGCCTAGTGGGGCTGTAGATATCGGTGAACATGAATCTAACAGTGGGGAAATGCCTAAAAGTCCAGATAAGGTATTTGTATGTGGTTTAGAGATCACGGAATCGGCAGTGGGCATTAATTCAGGTAAGGGTATGTCTCAATAGTGAATTATCTAGATTGAAGTTATTTTATGGAATAATTTATAAAAATATTGTGTTTAAAAGTAGATGGGGAGTCAGGTGGAGTTATTGAAAAAAATACCAAAGAGATATCAGTGAACGTGGTTAATGATGCTGGTAAGTTAATAACTAACACATCTTTTACTGCATTTTAGGTTGGTGATAAACAGTAAATGGGTGTGTGTTGGTGTTGTGTCTAGGGCCATTTGGTAAGAGGCAGGTTGTGGTTGGGGATGATTTGAAGTCACCTTACTACAAAAGAGATGTAGTTATCAAATGCCGATACACAAAAGAGGAACACGCTATCTGGGATATGCTAAACGAAGACCCAGAGGCGTAAATATTCTATACCTTTATTTTGAACAAATAAATATAAATGTAGTCTCTATATTGATTATGATTATTACAGGTTCAAGGAAAAGATTGACAAATTTAATGAGGTTGAAAATGCGTCTTCAAAAACTAAATTGGACGTGTGAGTGAAAGAGAATTATAACAGTGAATGGTGTTATTATTACATAAAGTGGCTGCATGTTTCTAATATCAGCTCAAATTCAAAAATGTTGTTGCAGGGATGCACTTTTTGTAACAAGATATGGACCAGGTACTGGTATGAGGCTTCTCGAATCTTTGATACCAGGAAAAGTTGTGCAGTGTGAGATAATCGACTGCTGGGCAGAAATTTTAAACAATGATGAAAAAAGAAGAAGCCGTGAATCGCCACATAGGTTGTTTTGCAGGGCATTTAGGATACAGGTGCGCATAATTTTTTAATTTGTTAGCTAGAAAGTTGTGCAGGTCATTTAGGGTTAAGAAATAAGTAACACTTTTAATTTTTGTAAAAACAAAATAATATGTGATAACTTATGTTTGGTACAGGGAGATAAGATGTGGGAAGGTAAAGATGTGGATAACTCCGCACGTGAAAAGTGGTTTAGTAAGTTGATGTTTCAAAATGTGGGGAAAGATGAAAGCAGGAGGGGATTGAAATGTTTTGATTTAGTAGTTTTCCCAATATTGGAAAACTCCCATTATTATCTAGTTGTTTTTGAGTTGAAAAACCCGGCGATTTATCTAATTGATAATATGCATTCTGATGAGACGGTGGTGACATGTAAGGACAAGAAGGAGTTT